>NCKU01001680.1:0-23721 GCA_003675995.1 Dinothrombium tinctorium
AGAAAATGCCGATTATTCTCGTTGAATACATAAATAGCCTACTTTTTAGAAGTTGATCGTTATTTAGCGGATTTTAAGTTTATTTCAATGAAATGTCAAAGTATAAAGCTGTGGTCTTTTTTAAAAATTTACAAAACTAAAACTCAAGACCTCAAGATGAGGCTTTTAATGTGGAATGTAGAGATTATCTTTCAGGGACATTTTTTATATTTTACAAGGATAAACGAAATGATCGATAAAATTGTGAAGTGTTTTTTTTTCAAAACATTTGTCGGCTTATTTGGATTAAATCTTAACAAAAAATGACCTTTTTGAATGTTCATTGACATTATTAAATCATCGCAAATTTAAAAGCAATAAGCTTTTAGATTAAATCCTCTAATAGAATTAAAATGAATATTTTCTAATTAAAATTTATTTTTACTTTCTTTTTTTATTATTTGAATTGGGCACATGGAAAAATATTAAATTCAAGGAAAAAAATTCACTTTTATCTGGATTAAAACGATAAAATTTGAATATTATTCATTTACGTTTAAAGATCGCAGAATTCATTTTTTGATTCTCATTTTCTCTTATTTCGAGCTTATCGAGATCATTATATTTATTTCAACAACAACAGCAACAAATTTTGCTGCAAATTTTTTTAGTGAGTTGCAAATATTTAAACACCAGAAAATATTACACGTTCAATCTATTATTATGTTAACAGCATGATAAATCGATATCAATTAGTCCCCAGAGACTATGTCGTTCATTAAAATTTTTCACCTATTTACCAAGAAAAAATTGCGCAGTTTTCACACGATGCTTTATTTACTTTATCCATAACTTGTTTAATTTACATTTTGATGAAAATGTCAACTTTACTATTAGTTAACAACACCAGCTCTATTTCCTCGTTGGATTCATAATGACGAAACTTAAATTAAGCCATTTTTTAAAATTCTAAAGTCATGCATTTGTATGCTACTGTTAACATAAAAAGTTTTCTTCAGTGAAGTATGCCTTATATATATGAAACTTTTTGTCCGCACTCATAAACACAACTCATTTAAAAATAAAAGAAAAATAATATAAAGGCATAGTGAAATCGTTTCTTTTGGAATGAACAGAGCGTACTAATTTGGACAGAAAAGTTTCACTTACGTTAAGTTTATTTCACTGCGATGTCTTTTTCTTCGAATCTTTTTCTGACCGCATTTTGCATATAATTTAATTTCTTGATTGAAAGTTGTGATTTTTTACTCTTTAGGCAATTCATCGCGATGTAAAGCCGGAGAATATTCTTTTAACGAAAGACTGTATCGTTAAACTCTGCGATTTTGGATTTGCACGAACATTAAATCCAGGCGAAAATTATACTGATTATGTCGCCACTCGTTGGTATCGAGCCCCAGAATTACTCGTAGGTGATACACAATACGGACCAGCAGTAGATATTTGGGCAATTGGTTGTGTTACTGCTGAATTGATGAGAGGCGAAGCTCTCTGGCCAGGTAAATCGGACGTCGATCAACTTTACTTGATTAGAAAAACCCTTGGAGATCTGATACCGAGACATTTACAAATTTTCAAAAGCAACGATTTCTTTTCCGGTGTTGCCATTCCAGAATTGCAAGCAACCGAAGGTTTAATCAACAAAATTCCTAAACATATTGAGGAGAGTGGAGTTGATTTTCTAAAAAAATGTCTCGACAAAGATCCACAAAAGCGACCGGCCTCAGAACAATTATTACGACATCCTTATTTCAATAACGTTAAAATTCCAGAACTCGAAGTTGAAGAAGCTCAGCTAAAATATCGCCAACGATCTAAGGTTTACTTTTCTTTTCTACTTATCATTTCACTTAATTAAAATTATATTTCTCTGCAGAACGGACAATCGATACTCCCTCATTTATCTCACGGCATCACAGCGACCCCAGAAATACGTTCTGTACAGTTGCACTCGAGAAGTAAAGCGTCGAATAACAATTCGTATAATGAAGTACCAAATAAAAGTAGATTCGAACATTTGCCTAACATTTGACTGAAGAATCGATAAATACTTTATTTCTGCTACGTTTGTGTAAGTAACAAAATATAAAAAGGTACTGTAAATAAAGAAACGATTGTTATGCACTGATTATGCACTGAAAAGAAACTCTTTAATGTAATTGTTGACGATATTAGGTTTATCCATTTGTGTGAAATGTGATCCGTTTTCGATCATTCTAACTGTGAATGTGTTGTTGACATATTTCGCAGCACCGTACGCTAACGGAGAGGTCAGAGCGAAATCATTTTTGCCCCAGATAACTAAAGTGGGACTCTGTATTCGACAATTTTTATCGTTTGCCTCTTTTCCGTTAAAATTTGCCCGATAATAATTCAATGAACAAGTAATAGCACCTGGCTTCGAATACGTATATTTGTATGCTTCTATTTCTTCTCTACTTGCGAAAGATGAATAAATTCTATCGAAGAAATCAAAATCGCGAACCAAAATCATGAGCTCAGGTAACAGAGGTAATTTGAAGAAGAAGATGTACCATGATAAGAAAAATTGTTGCCAATCGGACCAAATAACTTCGCTAAAGTTCGCTGGATGCGGTGCGTTCAATATGATGAGTTTGTTGATCATTTGCGGATTTGTGGAAGCAAAATACCAGGCAATAATGCCGCCCCAATCGTTGGCAACGATTACTGCTTTTTGGTAGTTCAACGCTCTTATCACTTCTTCGATATCCGCGATTAACTTTGAAATGCAGTAATTTTTAACTCCAGACGGCTTGTCAGAGTCACCGTATCCACGAAGATCTAAAGCGACCACATAATAGTCAGCGGCGAATTCTCGCAGCTGATGCCTCCACGAAAACCAGAACTCGGGAAAGCCGTGCAAAAGTAACATCAACGGTTTTTCAATGCTGCCATTGGCGACGTAATGTAGTTTCACATCCTTAACATAGAAAAGTTCAGTTAAACAAAGTAATTTCGCATTGCTTCAACTTTAAGGCCAACATTTATTGATCGGAAGTTTTTTCGCTCGTCTCATGACATCCTTCACTCACCTTCAAACTAACGAAGTGATGTTGACCGAGATTCGAGTCAAGTAAGCATCTGGGCGTAGATTCACGCTTTTTCACTTGAAAATATTCTCTTTTGTGAATCAATAATTGCGCGAATGCAAACAAAACGAACAGATAACCGTAAACGAGCGAGAGATAGAGTTGAAACAATGTTTTCGCCAATTTTTTTATTTGCACAATTTTTTCGGCCACAAAGCGAACGCACAGAGGCACGAATGTGATCGGACTCAAGTCAAGCGCATCCATTGTCGACGACGAAGAAAAAAGCAAAGTTCAATGAGCAAAGTAAGTGTTTACTTCATAATTGATGTCGACGGGATTGAATTTCAATTTTGCGCAAAATCAGGACACTTTTGCATTGAGTTTAATTTCCTGCAAACAACATCGACGGCATTGCATAAGTTGCCGATGCCAGGCAAAAGCGCGCGCTGTTTTCAAAATGCACAACTGCTTCTCTAATTTCCTTCGCTCCAACCGTTTGAAATTTTCCGCTTTTACTTTAATTTACTTTCTCGACAAAATTAGCAAAGCATCTTATCATAGTGTAAATATTATGAGTAGGGTTCGGTAAAAAAGTTGCATTTTCAGTCGATTAATCGCTAAAAAAGTGCGAAATCGGTTTAAAAATCGATTAAAATCTTGCATTTTTGATTTTATTTGTGCAAAAATACAAAAAAGGATGACAATATTAGTTTAGAAATGAAAAGCAGCAATTTTTTTAATCTATAGACTTAAATTGTAGTCAATGGCTTTAAAATTTTAATATATTATGAGCAGCTTTTTGAAAAAGGATTATTCAAAGTTTTTAATTCATGCTGAAAATTATTATTTTCAATAAACTTAGAAAAGTCAAGATTGTTAGCAAGAATTTAATCATCAATTCAGATGTTGTCAAAGGTTTGTAGCTGCACTATTCAATATAAATACAACAGTGTTGTGATATTCATTTATGCATTAGCGAAATATGAACGAAAAATTGTTTTAAAAAATATTAAATTTAAATAGAAAATTTAAACTTCAATAGTAAAGATAAACACAGTGGCCGAGTTATGTGGCGCTTGGACCACAATCGCTGCATGAGAAAACGCATCCCGAAGGGCGAGGGTTCGAATCTAGGAATATTCAAATAGAAGAAAAATTTTTGCACTTTTGAAAGTCAAAATTTAAAATCATTTGCAAAACTTCACGCTCCTGCCATCTAAATTTATATCTTAAATTTTAAATCCAACTTTTATATTCATGATTAAAAAATGCAGCTCATAAGTTTCATATAATTCTGACTTGTATTCTTATGAATTTACCAATTTTTATGATTTGGTGCTACATTGTAAAATTTGGTGATTTTTTGTAACAAAATTTTAAAGACATAACATTTATTACGTCATATATACGTTATATCGATACAGATTAAAGCATTTTTAAACAAACAAAAATTTTGGCGCATCACCAGTATCAATGGCCCTACAGAGGATCATCAAAATTTAAAATAAGATCTGCAAAGAATTCGCTTTCTTCTCTTACCAAGATTTGTTGCAATAAAAAAGTTTTTGAAGAGAAATGAACTAAAATAATTTTTATCAAGGTATTAAAAAATTGAATGAATAAAATGTTTCGAAAAGTTAAAAATGTGAAAGTGAAAATAAAAATCAAAAATTGATTTTTGAAGCCAAAAAAGTTACAGAAGCGTAAACGATTTGCAAGAATGATCAACAGATCAAAGAGACATTAATAAAATGTTTAGTTTAAAAGTTTAAAAAGTTATATTTAAGATCTTTGAATTTTAATATATTTTTCAAAATAATCTCGACTTAACAAAACTATTTAAATGGTTTTTATGCATTTTATTTGTTTTAATTTCATTTTTTATCGCCTTCTTAAGTAGATAATTGAAAAAATATTTTTTCATCATTGATACTCTGTGTAAATGCGTCAATCATTGCTAATCGGCAGCATAGCAAAAAAAAAGTACGTAGGTTAAAATCGCATTAGATTATTGACGTCAACAAATGTGTGTAATTTTACAAATCGAAATCATTTCAAATGCTTCATCTTTAGATGAGAATATTTTTTTTATCATTGAAAGAGAGCTTCGAGTTTACAAGATTATGCAATTTATTCATTTTAAAATCACATAAGTAAATAATTGCTTGCAAGGAAACCATTAGAATGGTAACAGAGCTTTTCATTTAAAAGTTTGTGCTAACAAAGATACAAATGAGATATTGAATTTCACAGTTCTTTTGTGCACATAACGCTCGTGCAAAGTTTTACTTGCATTACGAACTTTATAATTAATTCAATGACGAAAAATTTTTGTTTCTAATATTACTGGAGAACAACTTCACGAATTTTAATCGGATTTGGTTTGTTTCGAAAGCTTTTTTGATGAAATCCTTTTTAATGGCTTTCAAAATATCGTTAAGATCGCTAGATGGCTATCGCTAATATCGCTTTGTTTACGAAAATCAATTAATAAAAAAATTTTTATTTGTTCGAGTTTTCACAAAGTATCTCATATAAGGTCAATAGTCTCATATGTAGTTTACAAAATTTAGATCGTCAAAAAAAATCGGTTAAAAATCGTGAAGTCGGTCATCTGAAGCAATAGGAAAAAATTTTGCTCCATAGACTTAATTATAAAATTGGCACATAAATAAAACTCACAGGAACGTTTTGCACTATGGATTAAATTTGTGTCTTTGTCATCACAAACTTTTGAAAGAAAAGCTGTGTAACCATTCGACTATTCTGTAACATTTTTATATTTTAATTTATCTCCAATGTAAAATTTTTAAAGTTAATTACAATCGAACCTTTAATGATTTGTTTGATAATTTATCCATGATCGTCTCTTTTTCAATGTAAATTATATATCAAACTGTATGAATTTATGTAGAAATAAGTGAATGAAACTGAAAAAAAGCTAATTTTATCGCTTTAATAAATTGCAGAACTTAAAAAATTGAAATATTGATTTAAAAACGCATTTCGAGAGAAGAGGAAAACTCTAAAACGCAGCCGAAATGGCCATTAATCTTTTGATTGATAGCTTTTCAGTCAAAACCATTTGCGAAACGTTTCGAATGCTTTTTTGCTGCAAACGTGCATTTGATTTTTCTTACTTCAAAAGATCAACACATTTATGAGAAATGAATGTTAAGATTTACTGTTAATCTAATGCATCGAAATGCTTGACCATTTCGCTTGAATGGAGGTAATTTACTTGCATTGCGATGAAGATAATTTTGCTTAGGTTTGGTTTTTTGACGTTCTGTAAACAATAAAAACAAATAACTTTGCTAAATTTTGAAAACCAAAGCAGTTTTTTTTTGTAAAAAATCAATAAACTGAAAAAAAAGAAAAATAGTGAGCGAAATGTTCATTTTATAATATTAGCAGGCAGCTGCAGTTATGCACAAGTCACTTAAATAATAGTGAGATACGTTGAATAGGATACAACTTATAGCACACAAAGGGTCACCTATGGCACAGCACCAATTATAATCTACACTTTGTTGACTCGAATGGTAATATTTAATTATGTGTGTATTAATCTACATACTTGATAAGAGTAATCTGATAGACGATAACCTATGTTAACCAATGAATGCTAGATAATAATTAAAGATTCAACTTTTTTCTTCGTTTTCAGCTGGCATCTGGATTATATGACAGCATCGAATGATAGTATAAATTTCGTTATTTTATGAGATGCGATCGAAGAATTTGTACTCCTATAAGCATTTAATAAAACATCAAAATCAATTTCTATCAGTTCCGCCGGCAGCTCCTGCCAAAATATTTTGAGATAATTTAGATAGGATAAGATAGCAAAACGTCTCTTTCAGCAGCTATACTAAACTATTATTTCATTAAGCGCTACATTCACAATTTCCTCGAAATTTCCTTGTGAAATTGTTTACTCTATTCAAGTTTATTTGTTTGTTTGAACAATTTATTAATACATCTGCGATCCTCGCTCGCTTTTTTTTTAATTTACCCACGATCAATTTGATCAACATTATCCGCGGTTCAAAGAAAAAGTAGAAATTAAAAGAAATGTTTTTGAATCGCGCTGCATAAGTCTTGAAATGATGTGAAAAAAGTTTTTATTACAATTTTGTAGCAGAAAAATTTCTAAAAAGCCGAACGTCTCTTCAATCATTTTTGAACGAAAATTTTGGACACTTTAATGATAGCTGTTGAAAAGTTTGCACAAAAACTATTCTCTCTTTCATCACGAAAATAAACTAAAATGAAGCGAGAATTTAGACGAAATTAAATTAGGCGTTTTTAGCTTCAGGCTTTTTTCTATTGGAAAACTTGTGTAAACTTGAAGCTCGCAAAATTCTGATTTAGTTTTATAGTGAGCGTCTTATTTCACTGCTGACTGAAGAGAGCTTCAAATTACATTTAGATTACCTCGGTAGTTTTCTTTCTTTCTTTCATCTACCTACTTTAGAATATAAAAACCTAAAGTAATTAAAAAAAATCAATACGAAAAATTAAATTGAGAAAGTTTTGTTTTAAATCGGAAATTAAAGCATATCAATGCGGGTAAAGTTACTTTAAAAATCACATCACTATCAAGATATTTCAATAATTTAATTTAATTTTTTGAAAATGAAGTGTTTAAAGCTAAATCTCTTAATGAATATGTTTGCGTGTTCGATAATGAGTAGATTAAAAAAGTGAGATGAGTAGAGAAATTTATAATCTACGAAAGCGCTAGTTTCAAATTCACAAAAATTTAGATTTTTTTATACTTTTTATGTAAAAACGTGAATAAATGATTATTGAGTAGGTGAAATTCGCATTTATTAATAGAAACAATAAGATATCATAAGTGAAACCATTTCGATAAGTAAATTGCATTTCTTTTTATAGCTCATTTGAAATAATCGTTTGCGTTTATCGATTAGCGTGCGGCGAAGAAGGAAAGTTTTAAAGATAGCAAACAAAATTGAGAAAGCACAAATGAAATGTTTCACGGAAATTTTGTATTTTCTCGAAAAAACCGATGAAATAGTGAAAAATGCGCATTAACTTTCCCATCTATTCTTTCTTTCTTCGATCATGAAAAGCGATCGAAATATGGCAAAAAATGCTTAAGAAAACTGGTTAAAAATAAACACCATTTTCGCTAGATAACTTCAATGTAAAGGTTCGATAATCATTTGCTTCCAACTCTTTCTCTCTCTCACTCTCTCTTCTTCCACTCTTTGAATTCGATTTTTGAAATCTTACGTGTTTCAAATTATGTAAAAAAACATTGAGCTTCTTCTTTCTTTGCTAATCGAGAAATAAAATCAATGGCTTCGAGATTTTAGAATTGATCATAAATTGAGCGAGGCAAGATGAATGAAAATCGAAAAACGAATTTTGTAAATGTAAATATTTGAAATTTTTGAGATTGTGTATCGCGCTTGGTGAACAGTGTTCGCAAAAAAGCTGAACAAATGAAGAGTGAAAAAGCTTTTAGCAGTTCGATCGCATCTGTGAAATTATGAATCGCTTTTATTTTGTATGTATGCGAAACGCTATGAACAAAGTTTCATTTTGCATGAGAGAGAGAGAAAGAGAGAGGTATGAGAAGACGTTTCCATGACTTCCATGACTTCAGATGACGTTCTTGCGAGAAGCGAAGAAGAACGAATTCAGCTTCGATTAGTGAAGATTAAAGATTGCTCCTGCGCTATGTTTCGTGTGTTTCGATCACAATTCGCAAGTTCTTGTAAATTTGGCAAATAAAGCAAAACTAGCGAGCAGCAAACGAAGCCGTATTTTTCCGCATTCACTTCGCTTTTTCATTGTCTCTCGCAACTGATTCTCGTTTGCTACATTCGGTCTAACGCATTCGGCTCATTCTTATTTTCGCCAGTGTGTGCTACAAGTGAAAATCTGTTTGTTTGCCTTCGCTCTCACTCTGCCTCTCTCTCGTTCTATCTCACCCTCTATTTCTCATTTGCCTCCTCTGTTTGCAATTCCGAAATCATATATCCAATTGACGTCAAAAAGCAGTGCGACTGAAGCGGCATCAGTTTCAATCGAGAGAACACACGCAAATCGTCATTCGCCTTACCTCAAATCCTGTAGAAACGGCCGCTGATCTCGCGTTTTTCTCACCATTCGTGAAGAAACAGTTCAAATAGAAATTAAATATATCATTTCTTATTCTCAGTGTTATCAAAATACTGACAAATGCTCTCTTTTAGAATTTATTTTTAGAGAGTTGTTCACTTCATTTATATATTTAAAAAAAGTTTTAATCGCAGTTTGATTCACAACAAATTTCAAATCTTTGATTCTCATCGACAACTTGTGAGAACAAAGTAAGTTCTTACATTTGCTTTTTTATCAAATTCGTTAAATTCTTCTTAAAACTAGCTTCTTAAAAAGCTCATCTCATCTCGTTTTCTTGTTTTCGACTCAATTTGAATAGTGATGAACGAAAAGCAAGAATTGACTTTTACCGATTCTGTGAAATTGGACAACAAAAACGGAAACAATACCGAGACCACCGATAAAAATGGCAACGGTGGCGGTGGAAAGCGATCGCTTCTCTCACATTCGGTCAGCATCATTGTCGAGCCGGTGTTCGATGAAGAGTCCGATTGCGAGCCATCCGCGTTAAGTTCAACCGAGAATCTATCGACCTCTGGTCAACAGAGTCCAGTATTATTGCTCGACGATTTTGACGTTTTCGGTAAGAAAAGAATTTTTTCGTTGTTTCGCCTATTGATTTGATAAATGTATTCTTATAAAATTTTAAATAGAAATGGAGTCACAGAGAAAAACAAGACAAGAGGAAGACATCGTGCAATCAATAATTGTAAGTGTTACATCGCGGAAACACTCGTTTTCGCTCTTTTTCGTGCGCTTTCAGTCAACAGTTTGCTGCTGCATTTAGCTTTTTCCATATGTATTTCGATCTTTCAAAATGTATTTACACTCGAAACGAGACGGCAAATGTCCGCCCGTTTGAAAGCGCGCAGCGAGCAGAAGAGAAGAAGAAAGGCTCGCATTTTCGATGACAGTTGGATAGATGAAGGCGCAAATGACAGTCAGCTTCCGTGCGACCACATTTTCAATTCTCACTCTCTCACTCATTCTCTTAGCTATTCATTTTATCCGCACGTTTTTCTCATTTCTCAATGGCAAGTCTCTTGCATTCGAGCACATTCTTCTTCTTCTTCTTCTTCGCTCGTTTCGCAACGCATTTCGCACATACAATGTGCGCTTTCGTTATTCGACTGAGTGAAATCATTTCAAAATGAGTTTGTATTTGAAATCGCTGCGAATAAGAGGCGTACAAAGAGACATATTTTGAATAACAAAGAGCCAAAAAAGTTTATCTCATGTTTGAAGATTAATTTCACGCTTTCGGGTTTCGCAATTTTTGAATAAGTAGCAAAAGTTGTTCTAGATTTTCGCTTCCTTCGCCATTCAACTTCTTTATCATCGTTTATTTCTTTTTAATTGAAAACGAAAGCAGAGATCAGCGCTTCTTTTTTCTTCTTTTTCTACTTTAAAAGTAATTACGAGAAAATTTGTGAATAACGAAAAAAATTTTTTCGGTATAATCAAAGCAAATGAAGTAAAAGCTAAATGCGGAATCTGCTTCACTCTCTCGCTTGCTTCCTAAGCGATCGATTGATCCTCAAATCAGCGATGTTTTTGCTTGATTTCATGCTCGTTGTTAATGAGCACCACTATGATAATAACAATGACTATGACCAAATTCAAATACACATACAAACATACACACACATACACAAGCGTTGTTGTAATGAAAAAAAGCACTTCGGTGATTGCAGAATTTGAAACGAACCAAATTGAGCAACATGTTAAATTAAGCGAGCGAAAAATTGCTCGTCGCACTTTTTTTCGCCTTCAATTATTTCGCACACAATTCCAGCAGAGCAAATTTAGTGACCATTTCGTTCATTAACACTTGAATTTTTTATTTCTAGCTTTCTAATAGATTGATGTGAACATTTTTGCTCTCAACGCTTGCGAATGCTATTAAAAGCGATCAAAGTTCATAAGTTCGACGAAATGAATGATAAATGAAAGAGCGAGAGAGAGAGAGAGAGAGAGAGAGAGTCTAGAATCGACAGATAAAAGTGTGTCCAAACAGTGTTCAGTTGGAAGTATGTGTTTTTGACACTTTTATTAACTTTCTTAACTGAAGAACGCCTATTGATTAAAGCTTGACGCGTGTACACATTAAATTGTGAGTGTTCCAAACATAAATCGTGCCACGAATGATCATTGAGAAAAAACGGTAAATGATACTAAATTCAAATGATAAATTACTATAGAATTGACGTCAAACTGTGAAAAAAATTATTTTTTTTCTCTTTATTCGTCTTTTTTCTATCTAAATATAAGAAGAGATCTTTCTTTATAAATTTCGCTTTAATGACTCTTTCTCGTCAATATTGACCGCAAAATGGTTTTTTTTTTTATTGCAAAGAAACATCTGAAAAAGTAATTTTTCGGACTATTGGCCATTTCGTTGACGTAGGAAAGATTTTATAAGCAAAATAATTTTAGTTTCATTTTTGAAACACTTTTTTATCGAGTCACATTAAATTTTTTCATCTTCGTCTGATGTTTTTTTATTTCTGTCACTTAATTATGGTTGTTTAAAATTGAAACGAAGTGTTAAAATATCATTTCACGCGATCATAGTTTTTCAAATACCATTTCAATCATAATCATAAATTGTGATGGATTGAAAAAATATCCCAAACTCGAGTAAAAAATACATTTTTTAATTAACATGAATATGCAAATATTCTCAAAATGCAAATACTGCGCTTAATTTTAAATTGCGCTCGTCTTGTCTCATTTTCTACTTTTTATGCTTGTCACAAATATTTGTTCACATCTTATATTGTAATTTAAAATTTACAACTCACAAAGGTAAACTGTACATTGAGTTTGTAAGAAATAAATCTTTCATTAAACAGATCATATTCACTTATTTTATCAACAAACTGTAGAGTCAATATACAATTACGCTGTGGTGAAAGTACCCAAAGGCTTTAGGTTATGTTCGATAATAATTAATAAATTTAAGCTTAAAATAAGCAAATGCAATTATGATGCTTAAACGCTTTGATATCTTTATTTAATTTTTTTTTCTTTGTTCATTTTCTCTTTAGAAATTATGTTCTACCTGCAAATTTGTATTTATGAACCGAATCGATGAGTGAATGAGGCAAAGATTATTTTTCTACATAATTTACTGAACTTGTTTTCGAATGCACAATGTCATCATTTTGTTTTTAAATCTTTGCTTAAAGCTCCAATGAATAGCTGCGCTTACTAATCCTCCTATTAGAACGTTATAATTAGTATTTTCCTCTAGCTAATTAAAAGCTTATTTCTGCTTTCGAAATCGTAGAATAACAGAAAGAGACGATGAAGATTATGATGATGATGAAGTGTGTTTTTAAAAAACGATTGCTTAATGAATAGAATATCGGTATGGAAAAAGAGGCTCTAAATAATTTTAAATTTGATATTTTCGAGTAAAAACAAGCCAGATGCAAACGCAACTAATATTTCAAATTTTTCGCATTCTAGACATTCACAAATGACAAAAGAAACGTTAACAAGAAATAAGCGAGAAAATTTTTCGAAAAATATAAATGTCATAGTTAAAATGCATAGTTATCGATGAGGGGCATATTTTTATCTTATATTTTTGAATGCAACGTGAAAAGAAATGATATTCGATTGCGAATGCATTCACCTTTTTTGCACTTCACACTACAATTGATTGAAATACATGCAGCGTGTGTTTGCATTTTAAGCATAGATATAAAATGGACTCGAAAAGAAATTGAAACTTTTTCATTTAGAATCACAAATTTGTTTGTCATTGTCAGTGAAAAACAGCAAAACAAAAACAATTTTTAGCACTCGACGTCTATCGCGTTTCAGTATTCACTTTTTCGTGAATTCTTAATGTTTTGGCGAAAAGCGAAAAGAAAACACAATGTAAATGTTGTGAATGCGATTCTATTCAATACGCAATTCAAATGTAATAGTTTTGTTTCGACGGGCGACGAAAGCGATATTAATACGTTTTATTATATTGTGAGTTACTTAAAATTCAAATCACAATCACCTTACGATGGTTGGAAATAATGAATTCAAAATGCTTTGGCTTTCTCTTTTCTATCGAATATTTTTCCTCGTTCTTTTCATTCACTTTTACTTAAGCTTAATTAACGATGAATTTCTTCTTTTTTTTCTCGGCCAGCAAATTATTACAGCGTTTAATTTATTTAAGTGATTAGCTGTATAGTTGCGCTGAAATGAAACTTTTTTCCATTGCATTGTTGTTAACAAAAGACGCAAGAAATTAAAGAAATTAAGCTCATTGTGAATAGTAAAGTGGAAAACTAATTTTGTCTTCAGTTTTTCGCAGCTAAGAAATTATTTTTTTTTTTCTTCTAAAATATATTTAAAAACTGAATTTTGACACAAAAATATTTACATTTTGAAATAAGCAAAAGCAAAGCGCATTGTTGTTGCTTTGACTTGCTATTTTTAATTTTCTTTCATTGCTTTGCGTTTCGTTGAAAAGAAAAAACTAAAAGATAAAAACGTAATTTAACTTCAAACCTAAAATGTATTTCTTTTTCTCGAGTGTCGCTATCGACATACAATGTTTCACAATCTTATCGCTTTTGGCTTTATATCCGTACAAAAACTAAATTTAAGCTGAGGAAAAAGCATGAATTCGACAACCTCGATAGTCGATAGAATTCAATCTTCTAATGGTAAAGCCAATAGTGATGAATAAATTTGAAACTTTTTTCGGCAAATATTTCTCAACGCTTTTGTAAAATGATGTTTGAAGATATTTTTCAATTCAATTCTACTCTCCAAAAATGGATTTCGCAATGGTTGAGCTTCGTGAGAGTCATTCAACGCATACAAAGCACACTTAAGTACTACTAAAGAGAGAGCAGAAAGAGAGAAAGTGTGTGTGTGTGTGTGTAGGCGATAGAAAAATTACTGATGACTATATGGATGATATTACATACAATGAAGCGATAGATTGGCGCAGAAAATAAGTTTTTCAAAACTTTGTATGTCTTTACAATCAAAAAAACTTTCGAAATTTATTTCTCCCGAAATAAGTTCATTTTCAATTTATTTTAAACAAGCAAAACAAAATTAAAAATCTTCTGAGAATAGCGTCAATAACTTCGCAGCTATTTTATGTATAAAAAAAACGAAAATTTTTTAGATAAATGATTACAAATGAAAAAAGTTTGCGATAAATGAATGTTATGCATGTTTAAAAGTATCTTTTCAAGCGTTTAAATCGACATAAACACACGCGAAAAACATTAATTTCTCATACGTCGCTGTTTCAATCTTTTTTCATTTCCCTCCTATTCAATCACTATAAGAATTAATTTCTAGTGAATGACAAGTTGCATTGTCTTCATTCATCAGTTCGCAACTTTCTCTCTTTTTCTTTCTCTATTCCTTTTTGCTCTCGCTCCACAAAACTGTTTCGCTGTGAGCGCAAAGCACACACACACTGCGAACACAATGCTTGGCACTTTTCATCACTCGAATCGATTGAATTCAAACACAATTAACTATTATAACTTGAGATCGGCAAATGGGCGAAATTTTTCTAAATGAATCAAATTTTATGAACTAATTTATGTGCCTTGTTACATTCTTTGAATAAATGAAGTGCTTTATAAGACTGAGCAAATTTATTTAACTACAAAAATGATAAGAAGTGATAAAAATGAAAATTTGATTTGAACAAAGCTCATTTCTTCTTTAAAGATTACAATGAAAGAAATGTGATTGAGAACTTTCTTCGAGTAAAAAGCGCTTTCAAACTTTCGCAGTCGCGATTATAGAAAATTAATTTTTTGGTTGATGAAATTATGAAGCTTATTTGCTAATAAATGTAATATTAATTTTATGAATGTAAACATCAATCTTAATTTTCCATCTCCCCAGATATGAAATCACAACAACACCGACATTGTGATGCGCGGTTTTATTTCCGCTCATTCGTCTAATTCTTTCTCATTTTTGAAAATTTGTGTTGAAATCGTTTTAACATACTGCGAAAAATTAAAATAAATTAACAAAATTTGAACAAATCTAACATAAGCGAATTCTGCTCTTATAAATATTATTTTAGTGTGCGGTTTAGAGGCGCCGTTTATCCGATTTTTGATTATTTACATTTAATTCAACCTAAATAACATATTCATTTCGTATTCTCTTGAAATTATTTTGATTATCATGATAAAAAGTCAATATAATTGCTAAAAAATTTTTTCGAATAAACATGCGGAAAGTGGGAAACAATGAATATTTAAATTAAGTTTTTCATATGATTTATATGCCGACTCACTAAATTATGTGATTTTAGATGATTTTCAAAATTTCAGATTTTAACAAACTTGATATCATTGCACTAGCTTATAGTTTTAGATTTAAATTTAAATGATGTTAGATGATGCCTGTTGTCAATTCTTAATTATTAATTCATTTCGTATTTACGCATTGAGGAAAAAACTATTTCTGCACTCTAAAAACTACGCTTTTCATTCTAGAGGTGGAAATGGACACAGGAAAAATCGTCCAGGAATAAACCCACCCGTCCCTTTAGGATCAATATTTTATTTTTTTAGACTTTGGGATCAATATTTTAACCCGTTTATCCCGTAAAATCTGTACAACCCGTAATAACTCGTTTGACCAGCAAATTCTTTTGTTTATAGTTTCGGATAAATACCGATAGAAGATGGTTTTAGAACCCAGAGAAACTCAAAGCCTGTTCTTCGTTTGCTCACATTTATATATCTTGAAGGAAAATGGGAACGAATAAAAGGAATGAATAGTAATAATGTAAGCGGTAAAGTAAGCGAAACATTTATTTATCTAAAATAGAAATTATATTAAAAATTATAATTTGCACGAAAGAATAAAATTTAATAAAGGGGTAGATCAAATGATGAGCAAAGCTTTGTTATTTTAAGACTAGCGAAGCTGAAATTGAGGCCGAAGTGTTAATGGTAAAGAAAGCCGTGGAAATAGTTGTTAATGGGAAGAACTTTTAAAAGTTTTTGTAATAATGGTATTGGGACGGGAATGAAATTCGTGGTAATGGTTTGCACATTTCTATTTTATTTTATTTAATCTAGTTATTGTGGTTTAAAGAGTTCCAAAAATCACGGGTTAAACTTTTGGGATGGGTTAACGAGATAACTGGTTTGACGGGACAAGCGATTTATGGAACGGGAGGGGATGGGATGGGAGCCCTTTAGCTTACGGAATACGGGCTGGTTTGGGATTTCTATTTTCATCTCGTTTCCGCCTCTATTTCACTCTGCGTTCAAACAAAAATGAACGAACATGTTGATTAATTCGACGCATTTTACACTCTGCTTTCTTTCTCGGAAAACTTAATTAATCGAAATAAACTACATTTGAAGTGGAAAGCGTGAAAATTTTCTCTGCGTTCTAAGTTTCTTAAGAAATAATATTTTGAACACTGTTGCCGCATTTTATGCTCCCTGAATTTTGATTTAAAAAATAACGAGAGCAAAGAAAGAAAGCAATTGCTAGAAAGTGTAATAAAATAATAAATAATCACAATAAGCGACGCGAAAATGAAATTTCGCTTTCGAAAAGCGATTTCTTTTTACTAAAAATAGAAAAGTAAATGAAAGTAAAGACTAGCATTTGAACGCATTCGTTTGCACTTTTAGTTTTTTCAATCAACAAATGTCGAAGAAAAATTTTTCAAGCGAACAAATACACACAGAAAGAATGGGTTATATACCCTGGTAAAATTTCGACTACACACACGCACACGCTCACTCACAATATTAACTTTGCAAACTGTGCTCATCTTTATTATAATGGTAAACTGCAGAGGACTACTTTTCTCTCATTTCTCTGCCTAACTTTTTCTTTTCATGATGCAATGTGTGGAAGGTAAAAACCATCGCGTGGTGAAAACTATTTTCGATAAAATGTTAAAAGTAAACCGCAAAAAAATAGGCAAAACTATGACGTTCAAGTTTGGTCGTTATATTCACTGTAAGAAGTGCTTTTCTCATAGTTCGAGACTCTTTTCTTTGAAAACTTAGTACTTTAAGATTCAACATTTCAAAACAAATTGAATAACTTGAATTTTGCTTCAAGCATCAAACTTTTACTTAAAAAGATTTGATTTTATATTTCAAACATTTGACATTTGTGAAATTTCAAAAAACTCACACCAACTCAAACAAACTCACAAAACTCAACTTAAACTCAAGAGTTAATCATTTTCATACAAAAATTTAATGTCGAATGATTTAAAGTGAATAAAATCAATTACGTCTATCGATGAAATAACCTTAAGTTATGATTTGCAAATTAAATCTGATAAAATAAGTTATGCAGCTTTTTATTGCATATAAATTGTATTTTGTTGCACATAATAATATAAGTAGGGTGAACATCGATTACGTGTTGCAATTTCAAAAAACGAACTTTCAATTTTGAAAATAAGCCATTCAGCTAATAAAGTGTAAAGTGCGAGTTATTTACACTGATCATAAAAAATAAGATGACAATCAAAACAGGTGAAAATCGTGAATATACTAAACGCGCTTGTATACTGTCAACAAAAAATATTTGAGAACATTAAAGAAATAATTTCGAATGAAGTTTTCGATTTTGAGCCGCAAACATTAATAAGAAATATTGGCCGCTTAAAGCGAACATTAAATGTTGAATTTAGCTTTCAATATAATGATCACATCGTAAACGAAAATTGATAGACCCATTTTTAGAGGGCATCATCGAGAAAATGCACAAAGGCGTAAGCGTAACTTTATTTTAATGACTTTTCATCGACCAACCTTGTTGCATCCATTTTTATCTTTCGCAATAATTTTCCACGATTTTCACACTTCACGAATATGTCTAATTGATTGCTTCGCACTTGAAATCACAATTTAAAATTGAATAGAAATTAAAGCGTTCCATTGTTTGTCGTTTTACATGGTGTAAATTAATTTACATTCGTGTATTCGGGTAGCTAAATAAAACACGTTTGTAAAATCGTAAATAAAGATTAAAAATGGAAAGAATATTTGCAATATCACTTCGATTGGTTTGGCGTAAATGAATATTATTTCAAAGCTAAATTTAAAGAGTTTAGAAATCTGCATTTGAAAGATAAACAGAATGAGTTCAAGTGTACTTGTGCGCTTTCACAGTAATTTCCACGTCTGAACAAAGAAAATGCAATTTTTTCTTTGCTTACACAGCTGATATTTCGTAAACACAAGCCTCACTCGTAAGCGGATATTTGCAATGCTGTGTAATGTTTTGTACTCTGTTCGCGTGCGATTTTCAATATTTCTTACGTTTTGATTCTAAAATCACTTGTTTGAATAAAGTAATTTTTGATGCGTTCACTCAACTTCCTTTGTTTATCAAATAAGTGGGCGAGTAAAACTTTGTTTTGATTTTCGAATTCTTCGCTTTCTTTTCGTTTTCTTGAAATCCAAAAATAAAGTGTCAATTACGAGCGATGAGTGAAACTAAGCGATTGACAAATAAATGTTCTAAAACTCGAGAATAACCAATTTCTTTTTTTCGTTCTTTTTAAGGCGACAGCGAAACTGAGGAAGGAAGAATTCGCTCGACTTTTGGAGGAACACGCCGAGATTGTGAATGAGATAAACAGAGTTGAAACCAGCTTCCTGTGATGAGAAGAAATTTAAAGAGAGAGAGAGAGTCCATCCAAAAAAAATTAAAAAAAAAACAAAAAAGATTTAAGAGACAGCAATAAAAAATGCTAATTATGAATGGTAATTGATATCGTTATTATTTATATGGTAATAGCGTTATTTCGTATATTGTTAGTTAAATGTTGATATTTGTTAAACTGTCAATAGAGGGGCCAAATGTAGATTCTCGTCAAAGTAAAATAAAAAAACGTTTAAAATGACGTAATTGCTTCTTTTATTTGAAATTTGGAAAAAAGATTATCAAATTGCAGAGAAATGCAGTTTAAAGATGCTTATAAGCTAGTTCCTAGTCAAAATTAAAATCGAATTCCATCCGTTGAGGTACAGATGAAACTGTCGCTCCGAGTGGCTCGTAAAGATTCACGATTTTATCCATGTGACTTTTCGATTGTAAATGATTCGAGAGATCCAAAAGTGTATACATATTTTCATTGCATGCGATGCAATGAGCTTTTTGGTTGATTTTGCTATTGAATGGAAAAATATTACGATTTTTAATAAATCATAAATGGACAATCGATTCAACAAAGTCTTTTTTCACTTTTTTGTTGAATCTACTTGACTTACAGTCTGCACATATCGACAAGCGTTTTCACGTTGTCATGAACTTCGCTCATATATCTTTCGAAATCAACACCTTCAATAAGATCGTGCAAGTTCAAGAAAGGATGTTCACAGGTGAGCAAATTTGGATCAGTTTGACGAATATCATCTGGATGTATACATCCCCATTTGAAATCATATTTTAAATCGGTTTTTATGTCTAAAGGAACTCTTTTTCTTGATAACAAATCAAAAATTTTGTCGATCAAACTCTGCTGTCGTCGAGCCAATGGTATTCCTGATGTTTCATGAAAAGCTTCGTCAGTTGATAATAATTCACTCAATTGGTAACGGATCACATTAATTTGTGCGATATCTGTTTCTGTAAATATAACATCAAAAGCAACCTCCATATCATTATCTTTGAAATAAGATTGTCGTGTTTGACGATCAAATCCGAGACCACAAAGTGCACCAATATAAAGATATTTATTCTCGTCTGTACGGAATTCACAACAAGGTGTGAATATAAGAGCCATCATTGCAGCGAAACCTTTAATGCAAGGCATGAGGGATGTGCCACGAGCCATAATTTTTCCACTTGCACCACCTAGAGATACGTTAGCAGCAACCATTAAACGATTCTGAGATTCTTCAGGATTAGCTTCCAAACAAACCGAATTAACAGAATCGCGTTCGACTGCTACCTTCAATCGATAATTCAGTTTTGTTATACCTTGATAATTAGCCTCAATTGGCGTATATGGTCCGCGAATTCGAATTTTTTCTTTCTTGAAAACTGCTCCCCGTTCATCCTTAGTAACAATAACTTCAATCGCATCATCCCTCTTGTAATTTTGCAAAGCAACATTATGAGCACTTGTTAGCCTGAGTTCATGATCAGCTTTTGATCGATTAGATTCCGCTCCATATTCGGCGAAACCAAGAGAAATAAGTTCGTGATTTATGTTAATAGTCCTGTTGGTATCTGGATCATTAATATAAAGTTCTAATTTGACAACTTTATCGACTACTGAATAAACATTTCCAGTTAAATTTCGGTTATTTTGGACAGCGTTTAAGAAGTAATCGTTTGCTTTTTGATGCCAAGATCCATCATGTGTGAGACCTTCTGAAGGCTTAATTTCACATAATTGACATTCGAAAGCGAGAGCATCAGCTTTCAAATTTTTAGGCATCTGCTTATTTTCATTTATATCCATGAGCTCACAAGGTTCCTTGATTGTGGCAAAGTTTCCATAATCGATAAAGAATACCGTAATGCCAGTGTTATCATCAACACTCTCAACGCGAGCTCTGCAATAATCTTTGCGGGCACTTCTGTTTTCAAAAGGAGCTAAAACCAACATTCCAGGAGTGACGTGATCAAGTGGTCTACCGCGATGATTTTTTATATATTCATTCATATCTGTAAGAATTTGCTTTGTGTCATCATTATAATATTGAGCCCAAAAATGACCGCATTCAATAATATTGGTAACAAAAATTTTAATGGTATCTACCCCGATTGGTGGCAAATCAACTTGTTTTACTTGAAAGTTGCTGACTGCAGGAACATTATAACGATTTGTACGTAAAATCTTCTTTCTATCTATATTGTTGTCACGCGTTGATTTTATATCTTCCAATTTTCGTCTTGCGTAATCTTCTCTAAATGCATGCATTTCTAAAGGACGTCCAATATATCTGCGCTTCATAGCGATAAAAACGGAGGTTTTGACGGCTGTATCGCGAATACTCTGTTGAATTTCCGCATCAAGCACGTCACGTCCTCGAATAAATCTTTGCTGCTTCTTGACTCCTTCAAGAGGGTTGCGACTACCCGAAAATGTCAATAAGGCGTGCGTTTCTTCAAATTCAATGTCTATTTGATCGCTGCACTCGGCAAACATTTCTCGAATATATGGTGCGTATAAAACACCTTCATTTTGAGGTAAATTACTGATTTTAACTGTAGTTCGCGGATCTTTGTCATGTAATTCACGACGAATATCAATTGCTGACATATCCATTCGAGTGAAAAAATTTGGATAAAATGCTCCGCACATAACAACTTTCAAAACTAATTCTCTTCTTGAAATATCGACTTGTTGATTTGGTCTTATGGGAACTCTAATATTGATATCAGACAAACGTTTAATGATTTCTTCATAAAGAATTCCAACATCTCTCAGTCTTTTGTATTGTATATATGATTTGTTGCACCATTCTATTTTATCGGTAGTATTCTTCAAAATGTTCAAGCAGCATAGCTCTCTGTAAAATCGAAATGCATTCCAGTAAGCGAGCGGATCACTGAATGTCCGATCAGCCCAAGCCAACTTTGATTTATAAGCTTCAATCTCTTTTCCATAAGGACGTGAAAACATATTTTGCACTGAAAGACATGCTGCAATTATTATACAGTCGTCTAAACAATCAAAAGCATGTCCAAGTATCACAAGTTTACTTAATTGTACATCAATTGGAAGCAGAGCCATAATTCGTCCGATAGTTGTGAGGTTGCCATCCTCAACATCATAATATCTCCCAATAGTCACTGTTAGCGCGCCCACTTCTTTCAATCGCAAAACTGCTCTTCTAATGTCTGACAAATTTGGTGGTTCAATGCAAAGGGCTAAAAGTTCTTTTGGAGGACCTAAATCTAACTTCTTTACTTTAAGCACCGCAGATTCTAAAGGTGTTCGATTAAGTTCGGGAATTGGATAATTATGGAAATATCTTTCATAGAAATCGTTTGGCACCAGACGATAACATCTTCCTTGCCGGCATCTACCTGCTCTACCTGATCTTTGTTTACAATTGGCTTTTGATGCCCACTCCAAACGCAACGAAGGATAATTGGTGTCAGGATCACAAACCAAATTCTTTGTTAAGCAAAAGTCGATCACATATTCAATATCAGGAACAGTAATGGAGCTTTCGGCAATATTTGTTGCCAGAATAATTTTTCGTTCTCCTCGCTTAGCTGCTTCAAATACTCGATTTTGTTCTTCCACTGTTATTGTTGAATGGAGTGGTAAAATCCACCATTTTTTATTTTCAGTTTCGTTTTTACGTAATCGAGCCATCATTTCATTTATTTCTTCATAGCCGGGAAGAAAAACTAAAACAGCTCCGTTAACATGATCAGCTCCCTCCATATCATCGAGGCTTCTTATTAGCTTGTATGCGACTTCGACTGTCTCAGGTGCAAGGTATGGTTTGTCGACATCGAATTGTAAGCGTCTACAAGCGTGTTCAAGCTCACCACTTTTCATCAATTGAGTGAGTTGATTCCAATAAAAAAGTGTGTAATTTTTTTCCTTTTCGGTAATTGAAATAACAACAGGTTTTATGGACAGGTCGATATAATTGTTTGGATTTGGAATTGCGAAATACTGTTGCAAAGCATCGGTGTCAAATGTTGCAGACATTATAATAACACGAACAGGTGCAGGTTGTGACCACATAAATTTGCGAACAACCATCAAAAGCAAATCGGTTTCTTCATTTCTTTCATGAACTTCATCGATAATAATATGAGTAAACATGTCCATTCTTTTTTGAGAAATCAACTTCTGAAGCAACACACCAGTAGTGCAATACAAAATTCGCGTGTTTTCGCTCGTTCTTTTGTCCATTCCGACCTGATAGCCAACAATTTCGCCTAAGTTCCAGTTTCGTTCACTGCAAACTCTTTTCGCAACACTGATGGCTGCGATTCGCCGCGGCTGTGTAACAGCGATGTTAAAATACTGGCCCTGGTGAAAGCAGTCATCGGCAATGTATTGCGGCACTTGAGTGGTTTTACCGCAACCAGTGTCACCCTCAATTATAGTCACTCGATTTATTTTCACGCTTGTCACAATCTTTTCACGATACTCAGAAATAGCGAGTTTAACTGGTCGTGTGCCCCTTCTCGTGGGATCGAAGTATGGCTCCAAAGTCCGTCTCTCGTCTTCCGCCTGTGGAATGCTCGTTTCGGCCAATATGGTGCTCACAGCATCTAAATTTGTGGAATCAGTCATCAAAGTGTCTGTACTTCGAGGATCGGCGTAATGTCCTCGCGAATGAATATTTCGCTATGAAACGAACAATTTTAAAACGGTTCCGATTTAAAACAAACAAGCTTACGATTGCATCTTGTCTCTCTCTTTCGACGTACGATTTCGCATAGTCTCTTTCATTGTCTACTCTTTTTCTGAGAAAATGATTAAATTTAGAAACAAGGAAAAAAGGGTGAAAAAGTGAGGTTATTACTTGACATCGGGTTCGGTTTCTTTCTC
>NCKU01001681.1:0-23708 GCA_003675995.1 Dinothrombium tinctorium
GCTAAATAAAATTTAAATACCAGCTTTAGGAATTAAGTTATTTAAATTATTTATTTCAACATTTATTACTTTTATTTTAATTTTAATAAACAATTTTTTAATTTGTTGTTGTTGTTAAAATGTAAAAATTAAATTTTTCAACCAGTTTCTTATTTGCATTTAAACATTCAATTGTTCACTAGTGAAACATTTTCATATGTTTCATCTGAATTTTGTTTTCATATGTTTCATATTCTGAAACCTTCTCATATGTTTCATATTTTATTTGCGTGCAACCGAAATCAAACTAAAATTACAATCAACAATTGAGATCTCGTTTAATTCGAAATAGGATTGATTGACGAAGAATCAAACCACTTTGTAGATAAAGTTTACTGTCATAGTCTTAATATTAGCTACATAAATACTCTACAAGTTGTTAATTTGCTTATTATTTTAACAAAGTGAAGATATTAGCTTCTCGATGTAATTAAAATCATTCTTTATTTTATTTTGTTTTACTTTGTCTTTTCATGCTTTATCATTTAAGTTTTTGACTTCATTTGTACACATCGAATGGCAAAAAATTAACTCAAGACCGGAACAGATTAGAAACAAATGTTGTCAATGGCGTCCTCAATGGAAGATCGCTTGCCGCCGGAAACATGCTTTCGACTACCTAAAACAGTGATTCCTCATCTCTACCATCTTAGAATGAAAGTCGATTTAGAAAATTTCACTTTTCACGGCCAAGAAATCGTCGAAATTGACGTAAAGCAGGAAACTAAAGAAATAATTTTAAATGCTGTAGAGTTGAAAATAATCTCGGCGAAATTCAAATGCATAGATGGAAAAGGTGAGAATCACAATTTTACTTTAGTTAATTTTTGCTCTTCAATCTTTAGCTAGACATCAATTCGTCGATGCAAATAAGATTCACCTTTGCGAAAAGAGTGAAGTAGCAATAATACAGTTTTCTTCCACTCTGAATCTCGGTACTGGACAATTGAAATTGGAGTTTAATGGTACATTAAATAATAAAGTGAAAGGATTTTATCGAAGCAACTACATCAATGCCGAAGGAGAGGAACGATTCGTCGCTTCCACTCTATTTCAGCCGACAAATGCGAGAAGAGCTTTTCCTTGTTGGGATGAACCGGAATTCAAAGCGAAATTTCACATCACTTTAATTGTACCCGCTGATAAGGTCGCACTTTCAAACACAAATGTAATCTCACAGCAACCGTTTCGAGAAAATAAAGACTTTAAAGTGGTCGAGTACTCAATCACTCCACTTATGTCTACCTATTTACTTGCATTCGTTGTCGGCGATTATGATTATGTTCAAGATAAAACCAACAATGGAGTTGCAGTTCGAGTTTATACGCCAGTGGGCAAGAAGAAAGAAGGAGCGTTTTCTCTAAGTGTAGCAATGAAGGCTTTGAAATTTTTTGAAGAATATTTCAAAATTTCCTATCCTTTGCCGAAATTAGATCTTATTTCACTTCCAGCTTTCAGCGTCGGTGCAATGGAGAATTGGGGATTGATTACTTTTCTTGAGTCTTATCTGCACATTATTCATAGAGTCACATCGACTAGAGGCAGACAAGAAACTGCGCTTGTTGTGGCGCATGAAATTTCTCACCAATGGTTTGGCAATTTGGTGACTATGAAGTGGTGGACTTATTTATGGCTAAATGAAGGATTCGCGATGTTTATGCAATTCTTTTGTATCAATGAATTGTTCGCAAATTGGAATGTATGGCTAAAAATGATCACAGATATAATCAATCCAACTCTCGATTTTGACGCTCTTAGCAACAGCCATCCTCTTGAAGTTCCTGTTTGTCATCCTTCTGAAATTGATGAAATATTCGATCCAATATCATATAATAAGGGCGCTTCGCTTCTTCGAATGATTCATAATTACATTGGAAATGAGGTAAATGAATTGATTTCGGTAATTCTTTGAAACTTATCGTTCATCTTTAAAAATGTATTTAGCATTTCAAAGAAGGATTGCAACTTTATCTGAAGAAATATTCTTACAGCAATACGGTTTCTAAAGATTTGTGGAAAGCTTTTGAAGAAGTCAGTCAACAACCGATTGAGAATATTATGACCAAGTGGACGAAACAAAAAGGCTTTCCTCTCATAACAGTTTCTTCTCGACAAGAAGGTTCCAATAGAATAGTGATTTTATCACAGAAGAAATTCACTGCGAATGGCAAATTAGATGAGGAGGACAAAAAGGCGTTTTGGTTAATTCCAGTTACGATAAGAATACAAATACCTTCTGGCAATGATGACAAGAGAATTCTTTTGAGTGATGAAACAACAGAAGTTATTTTGACTGATGTGTCTATCAACCAATTGGTGATTGTGAATCCAGAAAGATTTGGCTTCTATCGAGTTAATTATGAATGTAGGTTGCTGAATCAACTGAAAATAGCGATCAGAGAAAAATCACTTAAACCATCAGATAGACTTTGCATTCAAAATGACGTTTTTGCTTTGGTTAAGGCAGGAAAAGTGTCTACAGTTAAATTATTAGAAATGCTTGAAGCTTTTGTAGATGAAGAGAATTTTTCTGTGTGGAACTCGATCTCCGTATGCGCGAATGAACTCTACTATCTTTTATCAAGCACAGATTGCGTCGAATTATTTCTGGCATACGCTCGAAATTTATTTTCTAGAATTCATTCGAAACTCGGTTGGGACCATAGAGCTAATGAATCAAACATTTTGACACTAACACTTGTGATTGAGAGTTTAATCTTATTAAGAGATCCACTCGTGTTGGAAGAAGCTCTGACTAGATATGAAGCACTTTCAAATCGTGTTACAATGATTTCTGATGAAATAACTGCACTCATTTATGACGCCGCTATTTCTAATGGCTATGTGAATTTATTTAGGACATTATTCAATGTAAGAGATTAAATCATTTGGCATTTATATTTCATATCTATTTTCAATTTAGATGTATAAAGACGCTGACAGTGAGGATCAAAGGAGCCGAATAATATGTTGTTTGGCAAAGACAAATGACATAAATTTAATTGTTGACTTATTGAATTTTTCAATTTCGGTATTTTTTGCTTTTGTTTATAATTATCTAACTTATAATATTTTTCAGGATGAAATCCCCATACAAGATTCTTACAATATAATTTCACGTTTAGTCTTAAACCCAATCGCTCATGAGCCTCTTTGGCATTTCTTTCAAGATAATTTTCACCAATTTAAGAATCGCTTCGAAAATCTACCTCTCATGTCTCGAGTAGTCAGAGTATGCATCTCCAGTAGAAAATCTAAATATTAACACAATGATTTGATTTCTCATAGATTGTTTGCTATTATTTTGCGTCAGAGCAAAAAGCTAATGAAGTGGAGGCGTTCTTCTCAAATAACCCGATTGTGGGAGTCGAACTCGGCCTTAAGCAAGCGATTGAAGGCATCCGATTGAAAGGTGATTGGTTGAAACGTGATTTGGCCGCAATCAAATCTTTTCTTTTGAATCGATCAACGTCTAGATAATCGATCATTTCAGAACGACGAAATTTGCTTATTTCGATTATTTTACTGTGATTTTGAGTTACATTTTTACTTAATTGATGCATCATTTAAGCAAAATTTAGTTAAAACATCAAATTTTTAAATAAATTTTTTATTTCGAGAATAAATTTCGAAAAACTAAAAAAAGATCTTTTCTTCTCTGCTCATCATTTTGATAATAGCTTTCATAATATCTTAAAGCTTTTAAAGCTTGAACTTAATATCTTTGAAAGCTTGCATTCACGGCGATTCACGCTCGACTAACTTTCTTCAAATAAAACGAAGAAAATTTTTTTAAAAACCAACGCGCATAAAGTCAAAGTTTTTTGATTGATTTTAATTAAGCTTACAAATTTGAAAACGTGAAAGTTTATCTTTTTTCTTTTCTTTCCTTGTTTTGATTGGAAATAAAACTAATTCAGAGCAACTCTAGCTTTTTAAACTTTTAAATATAAACTCGATTGTAATGATTCCATAATAATGATGCCATAACTTAATCATATTTGATCGCAGAATCTTGCATTTCTTAAATTCCGTAATTGAATTCACTTAAAGAAATTTGCTCGTCCCATTACGAACCGAAACTTTTTTGGAAAGTGGCTGTGACCGAGAGCTTTTAATGATCCAGCGCTGTTATCGAAAATGCCTTAGTTGTTAAAGTTCAATCTCGTATCGAAATTTGATTTCGAGTCATATGCTATCTTTGTTGAATTGACTACTTATTGCCATGCAGCATTGTGAAAGGAACACAATTTGTTGAGTACAAGCATGCAGTGTGCATGAAAAAGCATGAAAGTTCCTTAATTTTTACAGTGAAGTTTTCGCGTTAATCTGGAAATATTATTTTGTGCCTTTGTATATGCGTTTTATTTGTAAATAAAGATTTCATTCGTATCTGGTCTCTCCTGACTCCTCTCGCGCGTCCTAACCATTGGCAAAAAAAACCCGCAAACCTCTAGGAGAGTGGTGACCGCAGTCGCAAGTCTGGCCTCTTTTGTACGGTTTTGAGACGCCGACAAAAGCAAACCGTTGCAGCGGCAAATGTAAAGTTTTCAAATTAAATTTTTATTCTTAAATTATTTAGGTTTCATTTTTCTCTCTAATATTTTCAATTCGTATTTATTTTAATTTTTGAATTCATAATTAGCTTTTATTCTTATTTTTTGACTTAAGTGGAGCAAATGTAGAAATGTTTAATCGAAAAGTAAAATATTTATCAAAAAACAAAAACAAGTAACTTTGAAAAATATTTTTACATCAAAATAAAGTGGAATTATTAATCAATAGCAATAATCACATAAGAATTTTAGATTTTTTTTTCAGTTTCCCGCATCAATATTCAGAAAATCAAATTATTGAATTTTTATTGAGAAAAAAATCTTAAATTACAGTTAGCAAGACAAGTGAACAAAAATTTTCTATAAATTGATAATAAATAAAGAACCTGTTGATTGATTTTGGGAAAAAACGAGCTTCCAGGAAAGCTAAAAGAAATTTTATTTTGTAAAACTCAAAAAAGAACTTACGTCACAGCTGAATGTTGGCCTCTGCAGTTCCTCTGTCGCGTGCTATAGAGATTCAAAGATTTTTCTTGTACACTCATGTCCAATAAAATCTTTTCATTTCACTTTAAACTCGCTTTATTGCAAAGCAAAAGATTGAAAGATTTTATTGGACTCGAGTGTACATAGAATCTACGGGAAATTTATTTTAAAACAAAAAATCATTTAGACCCCCTTTCTCAACATTAATCCAAACCATTTCATCAGATTTGGCTGCATTTTAGGGTGACAATGTTTTTTGAAGTTTCTGTTGTGAATCTTTAAACTGGCGCGCCGTAAATGAAGTTTTGTTTTTTCGGGTTTGTTTCGGATTTCGGGATGTTTTACAGTAACAATTCTTATTTCAAGCTCCACATTTGGTAGTTTGGTTCTACTTAAGTTGGACAATTCAAAATTATGATAACCTGATAGATTGACACGTGCTTCAATAGTTATGTAAAAATATTGAAAAAATTCCAGTTTTTCAGATCTCATTTTGTCTATGAAATTGATAATGAATAATGAATAATGGATGCGAAGTATAAAGAATTCACTTAAATATATTTCCATAATTTGGAAAATACTAAATACTAGAAGTATTCATTAGAGAAACTTAAGTTTTGCCAGCCTTCCTAAATATGTCTCATTACAAAGTTCTATTTAAATATTGTAGTAAGACTTATACTTCATCTTATTATACATATAATCTACTTATTGAATTATGGTTAAGAATAACAAAATCAATAATTCTATAAATACTTATATTTAATTACATAAATGTTTGAGGCTTAAATAAAAATTTTTAATTTTGAGCTCATACCTATTTTCGATTTTTTTTTTTTTGCTCTTAAACATAATAATTCAATAAGTAGATTATATGTGTAGTAGGACGAATTATTTCTTTTATCTCCATGTGGAAGTTCATTTTTTCCCCAAAATCACTCAACGGGTTCTTTTCATAAAAAAACGCCTTAATCCGCGGAGCTGAATGAAGAGACTCTAAATGAGCCCACTCGTCTCCAATAAAATTTTCCAATTTATTGCTTCGCATTGATGCAAGTTTCAGATGAAGTGAAAAAATTTTATTAGACATGAGTGTGCAATGAATTTGCTTAATTTTACATATAGAATACATTGTATTTTGATTACGATATTCGACGTTTTTCTAATCTCTTATATTGAATTCAAAAGGAGGTTTTTTGAAAAATCTGGTAAATTGTAAAAACACGAGACAGAGATGTTGTAGATGAGTAGCAAATTTTGATTTTTCACCTGAAAAGTTTATGTATAATCGCATTTCTTTCTTTAAAGAATCTAAAAGTGAAGCATTTTGATTGAAATTTTGTTCATACATAATTACAAACCCACATAAGATTTTCTATTAATTTCAGCTCAGTGAACAATATGAGAGAAACTTTTACTTTGTTCAAAGAAGTATTTACTACACTCGAGTGTGAAGAATGTTTTAATTAACAGTATTAAGCTGCGCTCTAGCAAGGAAATGAAAAGCATAATTAATTTTCAGCTCGTAAAGCATTAAAAGAACTTTTTTCCTCGTTTGAATGCAACCTAAAACTAGTGACGATTTATTTATCTACTGAAACGAGTACAAAAACGTTCTCAATCGTTCGATTTTAATCGAAAGAATGGAAATCGACGTACGTCAAACATTTTAACAATTTTTACTACGTTATTTAGCATTTTCATTGAGAGATAAAATCAACATTTTTCTTTCCTAATAAAATGCGATCAATAAACGCGAATTTGCATATCACTTTCGAGTACAAATGATCGCGTTGTTGTGCTTACAAGTGTTGTTACGAATATTGAAATCGCTATTATTTATCTAAAATTTTCATGTTTTGAAAGCAATTTATTATTTTATTTATAGCCATGCACTTGCGTCCGAATCGTACGTTGTTTTCAAACTATTTATTAACATCGACGCTAGTGAAAACTTCATTGTTTCACGTTTCACTTGCGCTCTTTCGTTGTTCACCATATTATCACCACGTTTGTCGACTTTTCTATTCTATTTCGACGCAATTTCAAATCAAAAGCATTGAATTCAATTTCATTTTCATTTTCAATTTTACTTCTCTAACTTTTCTCTTTTAGTTTATTAAATTCAATAAACATTTCGCTAAAATATCAAACGTTGATTTTAATTTAAATTTTCATTTATTAATTTTTCGCTCGTATTCGAATGAAAATTCAACATCAATAAACACTGATCAGTAGAACGAGAAGCGAAACACTTCTAAGGTGAGTATTTTATGAAAAACATTTGATTTCATTTCGCCGAAAAATTTATATTCGTACTTCTCTATGCACAAAATAGAGGTGGAAACGGGACACGGGAAAAATCGTCCCATCCCGAACTCGCCCTTCCCCTACGGATAACTGGAGGGTTTGGGATCAATACCTTGACGCGTTTTCCCGTAAACCCATAATAATCCGTTTGACCCGTAACAAGCCTGCACTCACTTATTGTTTCACACGCTTTCAATTGCATTGATTTCAATCAATTTGCTTTCACTGATTTTGCCTTAAATTGTTTTTTTCGATTTATTTATTTTTTCTTTATTTTCGATTGATTTATAATTTAATTACTTGCGCCCTTGTCACTACTAGACTCGACTGCTACCACTGGACGCATTTCGGGATTTCTATTTTCATCCCGTTTCCACTTCTAGCGCAAAACATCGCGTTGAGCTACAGTGACTGCCAAAATGTAATTTATCTTTGTCCACTTAAATAATTTAATATTAGATGTACTAAAATGTAGCTGTTTTGGCAATCATTGTGCATGAAATCTTAATAATTTCATTTATATTGCGCAAAAGCTTGTGAGCATAATCACTTTGTCATTTATTGAGAATGATTTAGGCGAATAAGATAAGAGAATAGATTCATGTGAAAGTGAAGTGCGAATTACACACACGAATAGTAGTTTGATTCGAAATCATTATTTTCTTTTACGAATTCATTTGCTCTCAGCGATTTTCATTTATGTGTGTGTAGTTTCAAGCATCCTTTTCAATGTATAAATTATTTGATTATAATGATTGACGTAAATAGCATGAACTTGCAATGAATTTTTTTTTTTATATATTTTACGTTATCAAATACGTTTCACTACTCACGTAAAATTTGATCTACAAATTTCACTTTTTTTACACATGCCCTTAGCTTAATTAATTTTACACTGTAAGCGGAAATGTTCAAGTATTTAATTAATTGAAAATTAACTTTTCATTTTAATTTTTTTCATTATAAATTCAATCATCGATTGCTTGCGAAAATTTCTTTGAAAAAAATTTTCTATCGTTGTGCTATAATTTATTTTCTAAAATTTGATAAAAATAATTTCAAAAAACGAAAGATAATCGCATTTAAATTATTCATATTTTCAAAAGCTTGCTAAAAGTGTTGAGCATATTTTTGAATTTATTCTTCCCGCTTGTATATAAAGTTTTTTTTTCTCAACGTACTACACTTTGATCATTTATTTTGAAAAGAAAGATAAAATTTCATAAAAATATTTTTATTTTCATCTCGAGAACGAAGCGCGCGACCCACTCTCATAAATAGTTGAAATTTCATAAGCTTATAGGTGAAAATAAATATTCAATCGAAAGAGAAAAGCAAAAAAAGGAAAACAAATTGAAAAACTTATTTTAAATAAGTGCACATATATTTGAAGACGATGGTTTACAGCGGGTCTTGTGATATTTTTTTCGCGCATAAAATGCACGAAATTTGAATATTTTTGCATAATAATTTAGCGTTTATGCAACTTTTACGCAAATACTCATTAGAACATATTATAGCGATCGCATGTTTGCTTTTTGAGTTAAACTTATTTTTAAATCTGTTTTTACATTTGTGAGTTTATTAAAAAAAAGAGATGCTGGTATTGAATTTGTTACAAGTGCACACGAAAGTACAAATTGAAACGTTTTTCAAGTTGAAAATAGGACAATGACTTGAGCAAAAAATTATTCAATTTTCGGTTCAACGTTTTCGCATTTGATTTTTTTTCTCGCTTCTAAAAAAACGATTTTTTAAAATTTAATTTTGACTCGATGAGTTTTTTGCTTTTTATTGTTATTCGGCTTTTCAATCTGCTCTTCTACACCATTTGCGAAAATTTATTAAATTTTTAAATGAATTTTTGTTATTTCATTTCACTGATGAGTGATAGAGAGCGAGGGAAGAACGAGATTGTAAAATGGATTTGTGTTGAAGATGCTTAAGTTTGAAAGCATGGAAACACAAACGTGTAATATGTTGTTAAGCTTTCTACGTGTGCGAATCGAGAACAATAATAAAAAAAAGTTACCATAGAATTCTTCACTTTACACAACTGCTCGCAAGTAGAGAGAAGAGAGAGAGAGGGAGAGATAGAAAGAGAAATACACACGCAGAGAGGGAGAGAGTATTGCGCGTATACTAACTAAACTGTGTTAAAAATGAAATCGATTTTAGCGATGGCTTCTTCCTCGACATTGTAGTGGTTGTAAACGGCAACAGTCATTCGTTCGCGAGAGAGTACAGTGAACGCATTCGTGTCTACTCTCCTCTTTCTCTCTCTCACTCTCTTTTAAGCATTAGCGCAGTGTGCTTGTGTTTGCTTGTGTTTAGAGTTTGCTTCACGCTAATATTTCTGATCATCTCGATTCTGTTCGCTTCGAGCTCATTTTTTTATATTTGTTTCAAACGAAAAAAGTGGTTTTTGATGGATGAACTAAATTGTGACTCGTCATCTTTTCTAAATTCAAACAGCTGCAGCTGCAGCAGTGGCGGCAACAACAACAATTGCAGCATTAGCAGAAGAAACAATAGCAGCGCAAACTTTATTCAAAAATTAGAGGAAAACGATGAGAACAATAAGCAAAATGATTCAGGTGCGGAACTGAATGGTGACCAATCAAACGTGAATTCTGCCAGCGTGTGTTTGAATTTAATTGCATCGAGCACCAGCAATGCTTTTGATCATCAGTCCCAAACGACATCAACATCGTCGTCATCCTCATCTGCATCGATATTAGTGTCATCGCCGAGGCATTTAATGCTTATTTCATCTCCATCGCAAAGTCACCATCAGCAGCAGCAACGATCTCAGTGTTTGCATTCGTGCTCATCCGATAAAGAGTCCGGTGTTTTGTCAGCGACGCCGTCCGCTTCCTCCGGACGCGGCTCGATAAGCTCGGCGTTGTACGTCAGCGAAAGTTCCAATTGCGGTGAAAGTGACTCGCTCTCGCGACAATCGAGCTACGAAGATCAAGTTTTTCATTCGACCAATTCATCGCCAGCCAGATCGCCGGTCAAATCGCCGATGGGTCCGAAGTTTAAATTGATACACGAGGGTGATATTCATGTGTGTAAATTGAATCACAAGCATACTGTAATAAGTAAAATATTGAGCTCAAAATTTTTACGACGTTGGGAAACGCATCGAGTTTATTTGACTTCTTCGAATATTATCTCCAAAACGGTAAGTCGCTTTCTTATTTTGTTTTCCTACATAAACATTTCACTTCTTTTCATTTCATTTAAATCGAAATTTTTGCGTGAAAAAAATACAAAAATCACACGAGAAGCTGTAATTTTGCAATTTCAATCGATCGTCGCAAATAGAAAATTTTAATTTTAAATTTGTTCGTGAGAGTTTTCTTCTCACTGCTTCACTTGACTCTTTTCTTTGGTTAAATTATGCATACTAAATACCTAAAAGTAAATATTGAAATAAATTTTTTTCTTCTTCTCCTTTCGATGTAGAACGAAAATGTCAACTATTTACATTTAAAATAGCGTGTTAACTAAATTGCTCTTATCTAATTAACCTCATTTAGTCGCTTTCAAATGCGATATTATCTTTTCATTCTAAAACATCCAATTTAAAGCGAAATTAAATTTCATTTAAAACTTGTCCTTAAATTCATATTTGCAATTATTTAGTCCGAATGATTAATCGTTTCAATTAAATTGATTGATAAATGAATTTTGACAAATACTTAATAAATTTTTAAGTCAATTAGCATAGAAAATGAAGCTTAAATTTACATTTAAATTAGAAAAGCATTACTTCCGTTTCGACCAATGCGTGCGCCATTCGCATTCTTTTGATTCCGAGTCTTTATACTCTCGACCGTTTTAATTTCGGTCATTTGGCCTAAAAACCGCAAACAGAAAAAGAAAACCGAGACAATGAATTGCATTTGCCGATGTCAAAACAATTGCGTTCGTAGAAATAAATGGCCAACTAAATTAGCGCTGATAGTGAAAACGTTTAGCAATTTACATCTACATGCTGCTGACTTCAACGTTTAAGCCGCAATTGAGCACATATTGTGTTCATTATTTTAAACTAATTTTCCAAGTATTTCAAAAAATGATGCAAACCGGAATTTGAAAAGAAACACTTAAACAATTACTAAAAATAATTTCGTAATAATGGAATTTGTAGATTAAGGCTTTGCGTGATCAAAATTTAAAAAAAAGACTTTGCGATTCAATCTATGCAATTATTAATCTTATTTAATTTTCTTTCTTTTTTCCGATAAAATTGATGATAATTGTTAGAGCATATAAAAGTTATAAAGCAGATAAAGTTTATTGTTCGCAATTATCTTAAACCTCTAAATCGTTCGTTCACTAAATTAAGCCTCGTGATTGAAAAGAAAAAATAAGAATCGGGCGTACAAAATGAAAGAATTTAATTGCATATTTTAAATTTTCTTAAAGGATAAAAGAACACTTAATGGAATTCTTGTAAAATATTCGTTTGAATTGAACGCGTGTTTAATCGCTGTGTGAAAAAAGGATGACGTTGTGAAGCGAGATAATCGTTTAATTGCAAGCTACGCTTGATTTTAATTCGCACTTACGTCAAACGTTTGAAGTTAGATTAAAGATGAGAATTATTTCTTTCTGCTCCTTCACGTGAAACAAGAATTATTTGATCTTAAAAAAACTCAAAAAATAAAAATTCAACAAAATATTTTCAGCCTCATATAACGAGAAATTGATTAGATGCTCACCTAGTTTTGTGGAAAATTTTTTCTTTTGATCTAAGCACACACACACACATACTTAGACACCATTTATAACTCTTGTTAATTTTAATTTAACCAACAGAAATAATTAATTTACTTAAATCATTCACTAACATTTTTGCGCATTGTAACGAATTTCGATTCGATGATGATTATGTAATAATCGAAAATGAGAATAAGTTTTGCCTCTATTTTCACGCTTGATAAAAAATTCTATTGATTTTCCCTTCAAAAAGCTGTTTTAAGCTTGTGATTTTGTCAAGAGTAGAAGATAAAAACTTCTTTCACACATTTTCTCACAAATTTTGCATCTACACTATCTTTACTTTTTTCACACTCAACATTTGATCTATTTAACCGTATGAGATAGAGATTTTTTTTAGACACTATAGATAAGAGCGATAAGTTTTGCTTTCAACACAATCGTAATTTGTCTCTCTTTTTATATAAGTTACGTCTTGCTCAAGAGTTTGTAAAAAAATCTAATTTTCACTCGAGCGCATGTAATAATTGAATTTATTTATTTCAAAAGGGCGTATTGTGCTTTGCAAAAACGTTTTTACATACGCCTTTTTGAAGTAAATTAGTTCAATTCAAATTGCGTAAAAAATTTCAGTTTTATGTGAAGTTTGCTGTTAGGTACAATCGATTCAATAGAGTAAATGACTACCATTTCTATTTTAAGGCATTTTTTGTTTTCATCTGTACTTGGCGCTTGACATTACGTTTGAGGATAACAGTGGAAATTAAAACTTAAACGATCGATAAAAAATTGATTAAGTGTATTTCGAAACATATAACAAGCGACCAACGAAATTAATTACAAATAACAGCGAAAATAATAATTTTCTCGAATCTGAATGCAATAGAAAAAATAGGAAATTTATTGGATTCTCACATTACTTCTTTTCATTTCTAGACGAAAAAATAGTGAAAAGAATCTCTCAATTGACGTCAATAGTAACTACGCATTTTACTTTGACTCGTGTTTAAATTACATAGCTTAGCTTGTTAAAAGAAACTTGTTTCAGGAGAAATGACTTTTTAAAAAATTTCCCTTCGTCTACTTCTTCTTTTCGTCTTCTTCTTTTAAATTTAAAGTTACAAAAGCAAAATAAATTGTAAAACATAGACATAAGCTAGAAATGTCTAGCTTATGAATTCCAGTTAGAAAGAATGTATTTATAGTCTAAAAATAACTTGTTTTAGCTAATCATTACATTTGAAAATATTATCATAGAAAGAGATTTTTTATTTTCGTTGAATTTTCGCAATAACTTCGCTCTTGGCTCGATAAAAGTAAATTTTAGTTATATAGCTAAGCTGTTTGTTTTGTTTGATTTACTGTAAATAAATGACGATAGTTATGAATGTTGATGAGATTCGAAAAGCAGAAATGTAGTCACATTAAATTTCTTTTTGCAAATGTTCACACTTTTTAGAAATGAAGTTACGCAAGGCAAGGTTACGTCAACAAATGAGCTAAAACGAGACATTCGCTTTGTTTGCTTGATATTTGTTTGCGAGTCAACACACTTTATGCGAGCGAAATTTTCTTTTATCACTTGCTTAATGTTCTTATCACTTATTTCTTTTTTTATTATTTACTCATTGTGCTCATATTTAAATATCTTAAATGAAAAATCTCCCGAAACTTCATAACTAAAAATTTTTTTTTGCACTTGCACGATTATTTATATGAGTGGTGTGAATGTTACGGAAACGATAATTAAATACCAGTTTAATACAACAAATGGTAGTCGTGTGGAATGATAAGAATGGTAGTATGGATTGGGAGCGAATAGGAATAATGTAAGCTGCAAAGCAAGCGAAACACTAATTTATCTAAAATTTATAAAAAATTATCATTTGCAAAAATGAACAAAATTTGATCGATAATTTTATCGAATCAAGAGCAAAGCTCTGTAATTTTCAGACCAGTAAAGTTGAAATTAGAAGCGTAATGTTAAGAAACGGTAAAGAATGAAGGGGAAACAAGTTGGTAATGGGATGGACGTTTTTAAAAATTTTATTATAATTTATTGAGATGGGAATGAAGTTTGTGGTAATGGTTTGCACAGTTCTATTTAATTGTACTTATTCTGGTCTACGAATCACGGGTTAAACTCTTTGGAAGGATTAAGGGGATAATGGTTTTGATGGTACGGGAATTACGGGATGTGGGATGAAGGGAATTTACGGGATACGGGGTTTACGGGACGGGCCAGCGCTTTAGCTTAAGGGTTACGGGCTGGTTCGGGATTTACATTTTCATCCCATTTCCACCTATAATCAGAGTTGCTCGCATAGCAAAGTTGATTTCTTCTTTAATTTCAATTTTTTCTCGAAAAATTAATTCAAATTTGTTGAAGAGAAAGTTTTACTGCAATTATAGCTCATAAAAGCCTAATTTCGCCAACGTATTTTTCAACGTTATAACTCTCTACGTGGCTTCTCTCACATTCTAGCTTTTGACGTCAGCTTACTTTCGAGGTTTTTCAATTAAATGTGTCTAAAGCGATAACCAAATACAATGTAAATCTTGTTGAGAAAATTGAATACTTTTACCGCTTTGGTTGAACACTTGAAAATAATTTTGGTTGTTGCCATTGCACTTCAGCATATAAGCAAAATGCTTTTCGGTCTCAACAAAACTTTACTCTTTCCACTCTACTCTCAACTGTCTTTAATTGCCCACCTCTAACAAACTGCTCTAACATTAACAACGCGCTTCAAAACTCGCACCATATATGTGGCTACACGAAACTGGTCATTTTCAAGAGAGAACTTGACCTGACGAGGCCCAACAGAAAATGGGCGAAACTTTGTCAAAGTTTTTAAACTGCAATGGTGCCATTTTGTAAGTAAAACTTAAATAATTTCAACTTGAAAAAGAATTCAGTAGGAAATCGCTTTCTTACCACTAAAATGTATTTGAAAATACAAAGGCTTACTTTTTGAACGCCCTTTAATGTGACAAAAGAAATTTAATTTAAATGCTACTTAAAGTGAAGTAGTTTTGCGTTAAGAAAAGAAAGCATGAAACCACTTTAACTTCAAATACGTAAAGTCTTGTTTTCTTTCGCTTTCTTCTGCTCTCTCTCTCTCTCTCTCTCTCTCTCTCTTTCTCTCCTTTTCCTACGTGCTTATCTCTTGCACGTGAAGTATGTGATCGATACGTATCACTACGTAACCGAAATGCTAAAGGGCAAAGGGAAGTGTGCGAGCACAGAGAGAGCGAGATCCTAGCAAGAGATCACTGTATCTGTTTGTGTGTATGCACTCTGAATGTATATAAAGTACATTAAACTCGTAACGCATTTCTGTTTCATGTCACTTTTCTCTGCAATTTTTTTTTTCGTGAATTCTATTTTTGCCAAAATACCAAAGGTTCACATTTTCCGTCACAAAGGCGTGATCGCTAATAAAATACTATTTTCGCGCGCAACATCATTTACGACTGTTTAATCTAATTTCATCTATTTTACGGCTTTTGATAATTCATTTTCGGCCTCAAACTTCACTTTTAATAGAATACGAATGATAATTACAATCGAAGTAAACTCTATTGTTATTACAGCACTTTTTGAGACCATTTAAACTTCTATTGTTCGAGTAACAGTAAACTTTGCTCGTCTTCTTTATTTGTAGTACTTCATTTAGCTTCCTTTATTTGATTGTAAATCTTTTCTTCTTTTCATTTTGTCGCTCAAACATCGAAATAAACAGTAATAAAGCTCCCACATATCGTTCTTCTTTTACTGGATAAAGTAGATTGAAAAGTTGTTTATTGCCGGCATAAAATTTTGTTCTTCTATGTAAGAACAAAAGCTTTCAAATCGGATACACCAGTTGACGCTCTTCACACGAAAATTCATTAAAAATTGAACTTAAAAATCTCAAATTGATTTATTCGAAATTGGATTTAATCGACGTCGCAATCTTCAATCTTATCTTTCTAAAAATGAAAGGTTTTTAACTTTTGATTTTACTATTTTGATTAATTTTTCTTTTCTTCTGAATTCGCTTTCATTTCTAATCGAAAAAAAAAACAATTTTTAAATTCGAGTTTTGCGAAACTAAAAACATTTTAAACTCAAAATTTAATGAAACCTCATATACGTGAATATCAAAAGTAAAGAAAACTTCTTTGAATTCATTCTGAATTTTTCTTTTCTTTTGTTATATGTGATCATCAAATCGAAGTTTTTTTTGTGAAAATTGAATTGAAAATTTCCCAATTTACCTCGAATGATGTTATCTTTTTAAAAAATCGATTTTCTGATATAATTCAAATATTAAGCGTTAGTTTTTTGTAATAATTTATATTTTTTAAATAATTTTTTAAAGAGAAGTTAACAGAATTTTATATTCGATTTTCTAAAGTCTCTGCCGATGTTCAAAAAATTTACTTTCGCTATGCAATAATCTCTCAAGTTATTTAACCTTCTTGTCTCGGCTTCGCATTTATGTGTAGTGAATCGCCTGTTTTAGCTTGCTGAATCTCATCAATTTTAAAAGTTCTCGTAATCATTTTTCTCTAATCTAACTGCGTACAAATAATTTAAAAAATATTTTAATGGCGTTTCTACGTGAAAGGAAAGCCGCGAAGATAAATAAATAAATCGATCGATCAGAGTGAAAATTAAAAATAAACTTTTCGCATACTTCTCTCCAAAAGTAAATATTTGACTAGTATTTTCGACTATTTCAAGTTTACTTTAAGTCTTTATTGATAGTGACAACCTCATGTTTTATTTCAACCTCTCTGTGAATACTTTATTGCTTCGTTCGCTATTCTTTAAATAAAAATCATTACAATCGCAAATTCAACGCACGACATAGAGAAACTTCAAAATCATTTTTTAAAAAACGAATAAATATTTGGATATATTTAAAAACTTTGCAATTCATACATAACTAAAATCATCTGAAAAGTTTTCAAAGCTGTACTAGTAAGATTCCGAACGAAAAATAATAAAGATGAAATTTTTATGACATTCAATCTGTTTACTCTTTTATTCGCCTCTTCAAGTTTGCACTTATACAAGGAAACTCAAGAAATGTAATTGTATTTCATATTATTTCATTTCTGAAAGTCGCTTTTATTCATCAACGATATGAATTTCTGTTATTTCTCTTTTAAGTCTTCTTTTAATATTAGGTTTCACATTCATAGAACAAGAAAATATTTCATTTTATTTCACAATCTGCAATTACATTTGCGAATGGTTTCTGCCTCTATTTTTAACACACAAAATTAATTCTTTAAATTAAATATTAAGATATTAAATTTCGTTCGAGACTCACCAGCATCATCTAAATAGAAGCCTGATTTTCGATTATATTCCCTGACCAAACCATAGACCAAATAAAATCGGCTAAATCTAAAAAATTTTTTAATCTTTATCTTCTCTTGTTTGACTTTCATTTAACGTATTCATGAATAAAGAAATGAATAATATTCGCTCAAGATTGCAGCAAAAAATATTGGTTCAAGCCAAATTGAATTTTAAATTTTAAGTGATATATGAGAACTAATAAACATATTCAATTTGTTTATCTAGCTGAAAAGCCATTTTCGATTCATAATTTCGATCATGCAATATTGCAAAAATTTTAATTTTGTTTCAGAAATAAAGTGAAAAATTTTCCAAAGTGTTTTGAAATTTTGATTTTTATCATAAGAAAGAAAAGAAAGAAAATGTTTACATTCTCAATGTGATGATAAATTTCATTTTAAAAGTTTCATCTATGTGAAAAAATGAATCAATTTCAAATGAAAAACTCGATTACTCTTTATCAAATAGTTTTTGAGAATTAAATCGACGTTTTGCTAGGATGAAAATGATTTTAATATTTTTTATTTTATTTTGCAAAGATAATGATAAAAATCTTGCTAATAAAATTTCTTTTGATTATCGAGTTCATAAATCATTCGAATTTAACACCACCGCCAATGAAATATTAAAAAGTTTTTAACCTAAAGGATAGAGAAGATATTTGCCTACTTTACTTTGATTACCTGTTTTTCAAAAAAGTTTTAAATTTTGTAAATATAAAGTAAAAATTGCCTTTCTTTGATGTCGTTTAATTTTTTTTTTTTGCACAAAGATTCAAAAATTTTATTTCTCACCTTTTGTTGTCGTGTAAAATTTATTGAACTGAAAATTAATCAAAAGTCATGAGTTTATTCTCGTTCTGTGTACTTTTAACTTGAGTTTTTTTTATAAGATAAGAAGAGTGATTATTTTACCTATGGGAGGCAAATTAAATCGATTTCTTTTCTTAAACGCTTTTCATACATTAAACACAAAAGGAGAATTCTTCCGAAAAATGCTTTATCAACGCTTTTACAGTTGAATGAAGTTTTTTTGCTTTGTCTGCTAAAATGATGCCTTTTATGGTATGAAACGTATCAAAAACCACGACAAATTTTATTGTCATGAAGCTTTTTGGTCGAATGAAGTTTTCGTTCAATCGAATAATAGTGTATTGTATCAAATTCAGTGTTAAAAGCGATATGTCGACCTATTGAAATGAACGAAAATAAGAAGAGAAAATTTTCTAAAAAAAATTTCAAATTTTTCTAAAAAAAACTTTAAAGTCTATTCATTAATTTTAAGCGCCATCAGCTATCATTTTTCAAATTTATCAAGCAAATCTCTCTTTCATTTTATTTTCTTCGAAAACTTAAGCAAAAAAAAAATCTTGAGATTGAATAATATTCTACTGATTTGAATTAACTGAATAATTAAATTTGATTTATTTTATGAACAGCCGATTGGTTTTATGGAAGCACCGATTCCTTATACTCAAATCGAAGATATTTACGCTGTTTCAAGATGGGATTCAAGTCAAAAATATTGCATTCGAATTGTAATACCCGATGGATCGTTGTTGTTTCAGGTAATATACAGTCTCATAAATTATGCTTTCAAGCGCTTTCTGACAGCAGTAGAAATAAAAAACGATATTGCGATTCAGATAAAACGACTTTGCATTCTATTATCTAACCCCAACTTGATGTGTCTAAATCTGACAGATTTTTTCATTCATTGAAAATGTCAAGCTCGCTGATTTCAAATTAGAAAAACTTATTAATCAATGTTCAAATTTCTAGTCAATGGTCAAATCTCAATTAGAAACAGGAATTCTATGTGATCACACATTTTTTACTTATGTTATTATATAATTGCCAAATATATAAAAAATTTTCAAAAATTAGTATGTCAAAAAGCACATGAAGCACATAAATCACATAAAAAGCAGACATTTTCATTAAATTTTGTAAGCAAAATTGCAAAATCAGAAATTTTATTTTTCTAAAATCAAAATTATGAAGATAGCTTAACTTACTCATCATTTTTCCTTCGATTCATGGGCAATTAAATGAAAAAGTGAGATATTTCGCTAGTAATAGCGACTATATACTTTATATAGTAAAACTTTTTAGAAAAAATGTCATCGAGAAAATTGTTGATGGTTTAATTTAGAAATTGTTGATTGAAAACATTTTTGGTGATTATAAAATAAGTAAAAAGACATTTTCAATATTATAATTGTGCTGCTTCATATTTATAAATATTTTAATATTAGAATAGAGAAAAATTATTTTTTGTTGAATAATTTTAGATATAAAGAGGTCTGGACAAATTGGCTATCTTTTCCTACCATATTTTTAATTTTTCATGAGAGTGCCAATTAATCAACCCGATGCTGTATATCTAATAAAAAATCGGCTTCCTTATTTTTGATTTTTTAAAAAATTTTTATGAATCGCATACTTTATTTTAATCCTAATTTGAATTAATAAATGCGAAAAAGCGATTGATCAACCTAATCTATTCAGCTGAAAAAATTCATCACTTCTTACAATGAGTTTCATTGTAAATAAATCTTCATTTCGATTGATTCATTGCTCCTTTTTCGTTTTCTATTCATTCATATTGCAATTTTCATTTTGTTGGATAGACAAAAATAAATCTTTTCATCAGATTTTTTCTTTTATATATTTCACAATTTAAATTTCAAATTGTTATTCAAAATATCAAAATTCAAAGCATCAAAATTGTTATTCTTGAATAGCTTTAAACAAAATGAAATTTAATTAAAATTTTAATTTACTTGTGTTTTATATAATTAAAAAAACTTAATAATAATATTTAAATTGAAATTCGAATGTTAAGTTATGTTTAAATATATATATATTATGAAAGCCATTTTATCTAACCCTCTGAGATAAAATATGAAGATTAAGTTTTTAATTTTACACTTGAGATGTCAGAAGCTTTTTGTTTTTTGCTACTAATCCCCTTAAGCAAATAAAAAAATATTTAAATTCTTTTACCTTCTTTTTGCAAATTCTTTTTTGATGAAAAAATGTTTTAGAATAAAGTACTTGGTATAAAAATAAGAAGCAATATTGTGGAAAGTTTCATTTTAGTCCTCTAAGGTATTAATGTTCGCGAAAAGATGATGATGATTATGATTTTCTTTATCCGCTTAAACGCTTGAAGAAATAACATTTTTATTTCACATAATTCCTAAAGACCTTTAATTTAAAGTAATAATTCGAACGTTTTGTTCGAAGTAATTTATTCTCTTGAAAGCCGACTAATTCATTGCTCTATTACATTATAAAAATAGCTTTTTAACAATTTTACTCTATACTTGCGATTCGAAATTAGAATCAAACGTTTAACTTTGCAAAAAAGCTGATTTAAAATAAATTCAAATAAAATTTTTGCTTTTAAAATTTCTCATTTATTATTTATTAAAATCATTTTACGCTTGATTCTATTCAAATCGAGACTAAAGTAATTTTTACTCTTTATTCACAACAGGTCAGCAGTGTGTATTCGCGTAATCAGTGGCTTTATTCACTGCAGTGGAAAGTAAGTATCACCGAATTTGTAAACACATTTCATCTAAAGTGAATTCGCTTTTTTATGTTTCAGAGAAGTATGCATAAGTATAGAAAAATGCTTATAATTCCGTCTATAAGAACTGACGTATTGCTAAAAGAATTGAAGGTAAGAATGAGGCACGAGTAAAGTTGAAAAAGTTATGCAATCGATCGTTGATCTTGAGGAAAAAAAACATTAAGAGAGATCTACTCCTTGCTTCTACTTAAAGTATAATCATAGACATTTATAGTGAACTCTATTCACAAATTTAAAGCTTTTTCACACACTTTTTTATTAGATTTTATTACATCTTGCATCATGATTATTGTTCACATTTCATGAATATACGCGTTTTAATTTTTCGTTTTTAATTTCTTTCCATTGCAGAATTTAGTTGAATTGACATTAACAACGCCTTTGCAAGATGAATGTATATTTCAAACTCCATTAGAAATTATAAGCGAAGTAATCGTTGAATCAGAGGTAAGAAAGTGAATCCATTATAAAGTTTTAAAAAATTCTACAACACTTTTGTGATAATACTGTTGTAAAAATAAGAAAATTATTTATCAACATAAATTTATATTTTACTGCAATCTTATGTGGTGTGATATTAGCATCTGAATATTCATTTATTTAGCAATTTACTTGAAGTTTATTTCATAATTTGCTAGAGTATATGTTCATAATATAAATTTACCATAAAACGCATTCGTATAAACTTATCTTCATTTGTTTATCTGAACATTTTCTTTCTGAATGAAATTAGAGAAGAGAGACAATTAGATTGTCACACGAATCAACATACCGTATATCCTCAGATTATATGCCATGGCAGTCCCACCCGTCGCTATACCTCGAGGTTTAGTGCCATGGTAACCTTTATTTTCTCTGAGATCGTTGCCAATAGCAAAAAAGTGCTTTTTTCATTTTTAATCGAATTGTAATCCACTCGAGGTATAGAGCTACAGCATATAATCTGAGGATAGGCAGTAGTAATAATAATGGCGCGCGTCTTTCCCCATATCACCGGAAGCAGTTTATTCCAACATTCGACGCAGCCGTGAAGCGCAGTTTATAGGGTGTAGTCAGTTATTATTAAAAATTTTATCTCATACTTGATCGTGTTTAATTGAAATTAAAAATTTTCTTCAAAAACAAATTTTTAAATGTTTTTGAATATTAAAATTCTTGTTTAAAATTAAGAAATCGATTAGCGTCAATCGAAATTAAAGATCACATGTTTGACATGATGAAAATGTAATTTGAAATGTCATCAAAAGTTCATCGATTTTTTCTGCAATCTATTTCTACAAAAGTTCTCTTTGTACATCGATATTAATCTCTGTCATCTTATCTTTTTTTCCGAAAGAATCAAAATGAAACGTATGCCGAAAAGAGTGCAAGTGTAATCGAGAATCGATGTGGGTGTAGAGCTATCAACGAAGAAATCATCACTATCATATCGCCTTTGCTCGACAGAAGCAATCCACCAAATGAGATATGCCATTTTCTATGTCAGGTAAGTGACAACGAAGCGGACATATCATTTTTCAGCGAAATATCGCAAATAGAAGCACACAAAAAAAGCAACAAAAATGTGAAAGATTTTCTTTTAATTTCTAGCATTGTCGAAATCACCCGCGTTCTCTTGTTGTAACCGATTTTTATGGAAAAATAGCGCAACGTATTTTGAAACATAATATGGTTAGTAATTTTCCAAGGAAATTACTTGGACATAATCGAGAAATTTAAAACTAATCGATTTTATTGTTTTTTTTTCGATCGAAATAAAAGGATTTCGGAAAATATCCGAAAATGCGAAATTTAGTACAAGATTATGTCATAGCGCTCTCTCAGCAAAACGACGGCTTCAATTTAATTCGTCAATTTATAAGAAGGTTTGCGATCAAATCATATTATGGTTATTTAAATAACTTTCAAAATACAGCTCTCACGGTCTAGGAATAAGCTGTCCTCATCCACGAATATTACCGAATTTAGTATCGATTTGCTTAGCCGCTATCTCTTCTTTATACGAAGAACTGCGTAATCATTTCAATTCATCCACAAAAATGAATACAAATAACGATTGTGAAAATGGTGATGAGCAAATCAAATTGAAATTGACCTGTTTCATACACGCATTCGATGAAATGTAAGTGCGATCATAAATTTCTCTCATGCTCTATTCTCTTATGATCTATAAACGCTAATGATAAAAATATTTCAAATAAAATTGCGACTTAACGAACTTGTCGTTTTTTTATTAGAAGCAATTGAATCGTTTCGTAGAGATTCAATTTGTTTGAATCAAGCTAATTTTCTCTTTGCGTTAAAGCAAGCGACAAAGTGAAGAAAAATACGAACGAAAAAATTGTATTAAATTCACTGTAAAAAAGTAAATAAAAAATTTTTAGATTGACAGGTTAATATAGCGTGCGAAAAGCGAAAAGAAAAACGCCACTTCCACTTTCTTGTCATTATACTCAATTCTCTTTCTCTTTCTCTCTTCCTCTGTCTTCCTCTCTAACTCACTCACTCTCGCACACATTCTATTCCCCTTCGATATATTCACGCCTTAAAACGCACTTCTCTGTCTAGCATAGCATCAACATAGTGAAGCGGTGTTTACAAAAAGATAAGATAGAAAAGATATG
>NCKU01001682.1:0-23699 GCA_003675995.1 Dinothrombium tinctorium
AATATTATTTTATATCATTTCTTAAAGATAATCTAGAAATTTTGAATAAAAATGAATTTTTCTTTAAAAATTTAACTTTCGAAAATTTAGCATTTTCAAAAATCAAAAAATCACGAAAATCAGCAAAAAAGGCATTTTTTTGAAAATTTTTCCTTATTGAATTGAGTAAATGTAAATAAATTTTTATATTTGTTTTTGCAAAATAAGGTATGAATTTCATATCTGATAGTTTTTAAATAACTTTATGTTTAATTTTGTCTGTTTTTTTGGTTGACAAAATATGCTAAAAATGCTCTCAAAAAATATTTTCTAGTTTTTTGTTAATAACTTTTTTGTTTGTTAATGGTTTTTGATAAAACCTTTGTTTCTAAAATTCTAATAAATATGAATCGTAAATATAGTTAAATTATAAAAATTCATACCACAAGTGTGAAAATATTTAAAATTGAATTCGTTCACTATAATTTTCGGTCAACCTGTAAATTAAATGATTAATTTGACTCTTAAATGACTTTCCGCAAACATTAAAGCTAACAACTGTGTTTTGTAAGCTGACTTTAATTATTGAAACATTTCATTTTTAATCGACTGTAAAGTGAAATTAATGTGGACAATCAAGATTTACCTCCATCTTATGAGCGAGAAATTCGCGTGAAGAGAGAGCATTCTCGTTATCGATTTGCATTCTTTATTATTAACTCTTTGACAAAAAAATCGTTTTCTTTTCAAATTCGGACAAACAACTCAATTAATTTTTATCGAATTTATTTTAAGCAAAAGACTTTTATAAGTCACATAAGAATATTTTTAGCAACATTGTTTTCTATGTAAAACAGCTTAAGATAACATGGTGATAACACTTAACGAAAGTAGGTTGAGTTGTTGTTCTTAAATCTACAAAACGAATGTTTTGTCATTAACTTAATTATGAAGTTCGAGTAGCTCTCTTCCCGCATATTTATTATGCCTATGACGGGTATATCCTCATCTATACATTAAGTTCTATTCATTTGCTTAGTTTCATTTAAATCAGAACCTGCCAGAAAAGTAGTTTACTTTTTAGAGCAAGAAAACTACACATTTACAAATAAAGGTTATCAACAGAAAATATTTTTTATCTTCTCGAATTTAATAAATGCATTCGAAGTAAATTAAACTTTCTCTCTCTTCTCTTTCAGCATTAAATTCATAATAATGAAGTTAAATGCCTCATAAAAAACCTCCTTATACATAGAATCGATATTTTTTCTTTTTTATAACGCGAAGCTTCTATATTAAACAATTGTTATTTATTACAATTGAAAATATCATTTCAACATAGAAAACTTATTTCAAATTTTGTAATAGAGTGAAAAAGTTTACTATTGCGATAGACAGTGTTATATAAATTACATTTTGAAAGCAATTGCAATTAATTTTCATAATATTTCAATAACATGATTACAATCTAACTTAAAATTCTCAAGAAGCAATTAATTAAATCAAAATAAAAATTTATTTACTTTGGTTCAAAACTTTCTTTCGCTTCTTTTTTATTGAAATTTAAATAATGTCTATTGTCTATTGTTAAAAAACGAAAACCAAGTTTCCTTCTACACTATTTTTGACTTGTATGTTAAAATGTTATGTAAAAATAAAACAACAAGAATTACAATGACAGCTACTTCTCTTCGTTGATTTAAAAATTAATTAAATTCATAATTGATTACAAATGTAATTAATCGTGACTTGTATAGCCTATTCAACAAAAAATGACTGCAGGTATTAGGCTTTCATGCAATGCTTAAACACCAAAAGCATTATGAAACTTGCGCTGTGAAAGCTTTGCGTGGCAAAAAAAAGAGAGATTATAACCTCCAGTCTTTTTAATTTAAAAAACTACTAGTGAAGTCTGATCTATATTGCTTTTAACTTTTTTGTGTTTTTCCTTTTTCTGAGGTAGTTCACAAGAATAAAAAATCATTTTTAAATGAGATTGACTTTGTTGTCAAAAATTAAATTCTATTACTTAACTGATAAAAAAGCCCATTCTCCTCCTTATTATTTTCCTATACAAGAAACCTTGCCTAGCCATGAAAAGAGAAAAATAAAAATTTTTTCTGCATTGTATTAAAGTAATCTAAATTACCTATTCTAATCATTTAATCTTAAAATCAATTTGAAGACAACTATTTTAACTATTGAAATCACTTATAGTGTTTATAAAAATCCATTTATTTACCATTTAGAAAGTCAAATTATAAAAAACAATAGATAAAGAGCATAATGGTTATTTTTCCCCATTTAGCTTACTGCATAGGAAATCACTACTTCTTTTGCAAACCTTTCGTTTTCTTACTCTTCCGCGCATCGATTTTTTTCCCACAAATTGAATGCATTTACATTGAATAACTTTTCCCAAAAGGGAATATCATCTTGTTTCTGTGAATCTTAACAAAGCGATCTACCATTGGCGACAAAATTTTGCTTCACAAACACAATTTCTGTAATCCTTGGACTGTGCAAATTCTTACTATTTTATCACTCTTATCAAGTCTTAAGGAAACAATCGATTGCTATGAAATCAAATTTAAACTCGTTTTCTATTCGAAGTAATATGAATTGAGTGAAATTTTTGCAACAAATTTTCGCATAATTACAAAGAATGTTGTGTACACTTGTTTTATTATCGAAAGCTGTTTAAATATACATGCGATTTGGGAATAAGCTCATTAATTATTGTCAAACATTCGAAACAAAGTTTTTGACTTCTAAAGAAAACTTTAAATAAGGCTAATGTTTATATAAATTCAAAATTAGATTTACATTCATTCAAAAACTAATGCCTTAGAAAATTAATAAAGCTACGTACAGACATGTGCGTTTCGATTGTAATCATTTTTGAAAATTTATTTCATAAAATTGTGTAATTGCAAAATAAAAAAAAATGAATTTATTTTGATGAACAACTACTAAAGATTCTAATAAAACAAAAATTTTTCAACAGAAAAAAGAAATTTTAAAATTATATTTTATGCAAATGTTAAAATTAATGAGCCAATATTTTGATAAAATTCTTTTGATGAAAGAATTTTTGAAGCAAAGTGATTTTAGAAAATAAATTATGAATTTTCTTTCTTAGTCATCATTTATTACTCTAAGAAATTAAAAATTTTATTAAATTATAAATTATCGAGGATTTTTTTACTAGTGTTAATCATTTTTATACTAATTTTTATTGATTAGGTGTTTATAATCTATTTTCAGTATAATTTCTTCACTCGATTGAGATTTTTAAAGGCATATAAAAACAAAATTAGCTATTTATTCGGCTAATATCTTCCTTTTTAAATTACTTCTATTTTGAAGCAATAGACAAAGTTTTTAACCTTGTTAGAATCTAATGTTATTATATCTTTAAAATTACCACCATAAACTGTTTATTTTCTCGTTTCACCAATCATTTAACACTGCGATTTTTATAAATTTTTAAGGTCTGAAAGGCAAATACCAAAAAGTGTAATGTTATGTGGACGATTCTCTATGAATTTTTTATTCCTCTCATTTACTCTATGTAATAATATTCTTTCATAATGATCAAGCTTTATTCACGCATTCAAAAGTTATCGACGAAAAATGAGATTCAGCTTGCAAATGCAAGATTGTAAATTACATCCCATGATATTCAACGCATAAATTTTTATTTGTGTAATGGTTATTTTCATAATAAAAACTTCTTATGATCTAAAAAGTTTCTTTTTTTTGCAAAGAACTCGTTAGTGTTGAAAGTCGAATGAAAAGCAAGATGAAAAATTTTAAGTATTTCAAAATTTTTTTAACAAAAAGAAAAATGTGAATAAAATCAATGCAAATATTAAATAAATGATTTCTTATATTAAATTTTTTGTTTTTAAAGTTTTTTTATTCGCTCATTCTTCATATCGAAGAAAAGAATGTTGTTCAAATTTTAAGCAAAGAAGATTAAAATAAGAAAAAAAAGTGAAAGAATGATAAAATGTTTTTGATTTAAAAGTAAACACGAATAAAATGCTTTCGATGTTTTTTTCTCTTTGAAATATATAAGATGAATTCTAAGCTTGAGATCATTGCTTTACTGCACATATTTATTTTTCAATACGATTTTCCACTTCACAAAGATTTAATTCAACTTCAAAAACACATGACCTCAATTTCAAAACACTTTTTTTTCAATATCACATCTTTTCTTTAAACTCTCTAAATTCGACTGCCTCCGTTGCGATCTTTTCCCCGCATCGCTTCCAACAAAAGAATGTCATACAAATTCGTTGACAGTTTTGCTAGTTGAGCAAAGCCTTTTTATCTAAGAAATTTTAATTTCTACTAAAACTCCAACTGCTCAAACAAGTTGAAATAATTGAAATTTTTTAACTGTTTTCTCGAACAATTTTTTTAAAAAAATTTATTTCTAATATCGATACGAGCGAAGAAAGATTTTGTCTTTAGTCAGCTAAATAAAGAATTTTTTACTTCTCGTTTGAGGATTTTTGAAAAAATTGTTTTTCCCTTCGAAATTTTCTATTTTCATTCAAGTTCAAATGTGGTTGGTAGTCACGTTTTCACGTATATCGATAACAAACATTGCGAATTTTTTTTGTAAAAAAAAGTATGAAAAGAGCAAAAGAAAAGGTAAAACTCACTTCGAACAACACAAGGTAAAAGGAGCTTTTGAGATGATACTTGTTACATGAAAAAAAGAACTCGCTTTTGAAACACGCGCATCAATTTGTTGAAAAAAATGATGTGAAACTTTACGAACTCACGTATTTAATGGTGTGCACAGAGAGATGAAACAAGAGTCAAAAAGTAAACAATACCAACCGTCACTCCTCTCTTTCTCTCTCTCTACTCGCTCTATAAATCTGCTTCATCCTGATAATAGAAGATTTGTACACCGACAATGAAACTTTAATAACAAAGAAGTGGCTTTTTCAAAGGAGCTATTGTAGTATTTGTTGGTAACATTCATAACACCTAAGAAATATGATCATTGCAGTTCTTTTTTCATTTAATCAAGCGTTAAAAAAGTGAAAATTTCCTTTTGTTCCACTACTTTCTCCAATTCTGTCACTCAAACAGTAATAACGTTCGCGTTCAGTCAATTATCACAATGAAAGCACAAAGAGAAAAACGTTGGAGACCCGAAAAATCATGCAACGAAATCTCAAATGATTTTGTCCCTGTACTCATGTAATTTACTTCTTCTTTTGTTCAAGCGTTCGATGAACTTTTGAAAATTTCTATATCAGGCATTCCATTTGTATACTAAACGATGTCTCAAATTTGCACCGATGAAACAAGTTGTTCATCACTTAAGTAACATTAAAATTTAATAGACTTCGACAAACATTGTCTTCGTATTTTACGACGAATAGTGAACAAAACGTTATTTATAATCATTATCTTGTCTACCGCAGCTGCTGTGCTTGTCTTTGCATGCATTACTATCGAATTTTTCTATTAGATTGCCTATTTCAATTCAAACTTGAAACGCACAATTCGCTTCTGACATTTGCTCATGGTTTTCAATTTTATTCGTGTAATTTCGCTTCTGCTTATATTATTTGCATAAATTTTGCTTATGTTTATGTTGCGAACATTGTTTGAAAAATGTAAAAATGAGGCGAAGTGGTACGAACTACCAAACACCTGTCCAAAATCAAACGCAATCAAATGAATTTGCGAGATGATTGATGAACTTATTGGCGAAACAAAAAGCGGATCGCTAATTTGATTTCTTAATGAATTACATTCTATGAGTAAAAGTGATAACGAGCACCAATGTGCAAAGCAAAATGAAAAAATTGTTTATTGATTATGATTCTGACTTTATCTTGCGCATATAACAATGTGTACGCTTCAGCCGAGAATGTTTTGCTATCTTATCAAAATACGAGTGGCACATTTAATGTAAATTATTGCGAATCATTTTCACAGAAGCTGTACGCTCGCAGCTGCATTGAAATTACGATTACAGCTAAAACCTACTCTGGATGAGCGAACATATGAACAGTGTCACGTATTTTATGGTCTAATGTAAATGCAAGTAACGCACGGATAGCGTAAATACATACACAGTCGATGTTGACTTCGTGAAAAGAAACATCGAGCGAATCGAATTACGGGTTTGAATAAAACTTTATTTTTGTCATCAATGCGATGCAAGATATGAAAGTTTTGCTTCATTTTTTATTGAACAACAACGCTTAACGTAAACAGAAACCATAAACCATTTATTTATTCATTTTATTGCATTATTAAAAAAGAAGAGTGAAACAAACGCAGAACTATGTTTTCATAAATAAATTCGTCAAACGTCTTCGATACAATGTATACTTGATAACTGCATATTGTAAGCATATTATAGTACTTAAGTATTATAGTACTACCTGTTCAGAAAGTAAGTTGCCCCTTTTTTAAGAGGTAATAAGTTTTGATCGCTTTTCGGTATTCGAGTGGTTCTTTTACAACATTTAACAACGAAGATTGTTGTTTAATTTCTCAATTGACATCATGAAATCAAACACAAGTTTTCGAGCAAAAAGTGTGCAAAAAAGTGAAATGAGATTTCCATAGGTTTTTGCTTGACTGATGAGAACATTTTTAATGTTCAATTTTGTTGTTATGTAAAAGTAATGAAAACAAAGGGAAAAGAAGAAAATCAATAAATAATATTAAATCTCTTAATGCTAATCCAGATTCGGAAAAAATGTTTGTCGCAGTGATAATTGAAGAGACGCAAGTTAAGAGTGCGTTTCTCAATTTAAAATATAAAACTTTGTTTTATAAATAAATATTAAACGCGATAAATGTTAAAAATGCAAATAATTTCTTAACTTACTATTGATGAAATCGAAAAAAACGATGAGATTGAATGAAAAAGGTTTATGATTGCTCAGAGCTGTCAACATCTTGTCAGAACTGTCTTTTAATGAACAAACGTTAACAACAAATTTTCTGAAACAATGAATCTGTTGAGTTAAGGTTCCTCGCTTTCTAAAGAATTCGAAGTAGAATTTCAAAGAATCAAAGTTAGAATTTCAAATCGGTTGAAACAATTCAGATTTCCAAAGAATCGAAGTTAGAATAATGTTGAAGTGTTTATTTTTGCTTCCGACATTTTTCAAAATTAATTAAGAATACTTCCTAACTTCTTTTTGTTATAATTAACGCAAAAGCAACTTAATTAATTTGTAATGAAATCTTCACATGAAAAAATTGAAAAACTCTTCTTCATTCACTTAAACACACATTTTACTATTCACCTTCATTCGAATATACTGAAACCTCTTTATTTTGTGATGATCGGGCCTTGTCGTCACAATAATTGAGGTCTGATAAAGGCGCAACGGATTTTTAGAGTTAGACGAACATTTTATTATTGACAAGACACGAATACAAAATGCGTTTTAAGGCGAGAAAATTGAACGTCGGCGAAAAAGCCAAATATGAATTTTACATGCGGTTTTGCATATATACAAGTTGTTGCAATCGCATTGGCGATAGCCTATGTGGTCATCCTTTACTGTGTTGCAAAGGTCGAAAGTACAGAGTTACGTGCGTACATCTTTGTATTATGATTGTTGGTGATATCGCTTGCACTGTGGCGAGAGTGAACGCCACAAGCTAAACAAAATTGACTTGTTCTTGATTTTACTTTTAAATGCTTTTAATTTTGTCGCGAACCTTAATCAAAATTGATGCGCTTCAGAGTGATAAGACAGTAAATGATTGATTCGGAACAGACATTCTTTCCGAAACTGTATTTTCTCAAAATTGCTTAATTTTAAATGATACCGGCACTTATGCCTAATAATTTGAATAAATATTGAAATGTTGAAAATGCATAGGTAGCAATCGCTTTGAATTGTGATAAGAAAGCGAGAATACAAACCAACTAACCGTACGAACAGTGAAAACCAATATGCCTTTCAGCAGAGTGTTTTACGAGACAATAATGAATCTGTCGAATCGATTATCGGTTCACATTACTCCATATCATTTCACTTTTTTGCACCTTTTTTATGTGAAAACTGAAGAAATTAAACAAAAATATTTGTTCTTAAATATTGTAAAAGAACCGCTCGAATACAAAAAAGCGATCAAAAGTTATTACCTCTTAAAAAAGGGGCAACTTACTTTTTGAACAGGTAGTACTTATAGTTTATTTATAATACTTACAAACACAACAGTACCTCATTTGACTTCTTTTTAAATTCTCTGACAACAGAACAATTTGTGAAAAGAGTGGCGAAAATCGATGTTGAAGATGGTATAAATTACTGGATTCAGGGAAGAGTTTACATAACCTAACCAAGTCATAAACACGAATAAGCCTTTCGAAATTCGGCACTGTGAGCAAAAGGCATTCGCGACGTACATAATGAAGTATGGAAGCCAACAAGCCACGAATACACCCATCACCACTCCAAGAACCCGCGCCGCTCTGCGTTCTTTGGACAACGAGATCTTCTGCTTCTCTTCCCAATATTTTTGTATTTCATTCTTGTTCTCACAGCCTGAATCTGCTTTCGCACCGTTGTTTTCAAAATCGTCGCTGCTCTCACGGTTCAGTTTTATTTTGACATTTGATTTCTTCGCTTTGCTGATTGGTGAACCCGAATTCGAAGGACTAGCATTGTCCACTTCGGTGGTGGTGAGATTTGAACTATTGCCTTCAGCGGGCAACGCGAGCAATTTTTGGTCTTGCATACCTGAGCTGCTTAATTGAGAGCTCTTCAGTCCTATTTGGGCCGATGACGCTTTCGCGCGTTCGCGTAATCGTTTGCGAGTAGTGCGATAAATCTTGAAATATACGATGGTCATTATGACCATTGGCACGTAAAAAGTGCCACAAGCTGAGTAAATAACGTAGCCTTTCTCTTCGCTTAACTTACATGGCGTGTTTTCGTCGAAATACTCTGGCCAATCGTTCCATCCTAGCAGTGGAGGTATTGACACAAGTGCACTTATTACCCAAACACACGAGATCATGAAAAGCACGTGTCGCATGGTTCGCTTTCGAGCGTAATTTATAGGATCGTGGATCGCCCAGTAGCGATCCAAAGCGATCGCGCATAGATTCAAAATCGACGCTGTGCAGCAAAGAACGTCAAAAGTCAGCCACATTTCGCAAATGTGAACGCCGAATATCCATTTGTCAAGTATGGTATAGATGAGGTGAATTGGCATAACGATTACAGCTAATGTGATGTCGGCTACTGCCAGCGAAATCAGAAACATATTCTGTACACTCCGCAGTGGTCTGTAAATAAAGATGGAGATGATAACCATAACGTTTCCAGTCACCGTTAACAATATGATTCCAGTGAATGTTAAAGTAAGCAACAGAGCTTCGGGTATAGACATGCTAATTTCGTAATCAACCAACTCCGCACCCGTGTACACATCACTTTTATTGTACAGCTTTTCTTCGTTCGCCATTGTTTTTAATTCGTTAAAATTAATTTTTCGCTTCTTGTATTTCTCTTATTGTTTTCGAATCATTTGAATGATTAAACATTTTAACGCAAATTTCGCTTATTCTCTTGCGACTTTAAGCGTAACTCAATATCCACTAGCCGCAGCTTTGAATGACATGTATGCTCCACTTCTTCCAATTATCGTTGTTTATAAGCTGTGAAGAGAAGTGAACTTGTAAGACTTTTTTTCAATTAAAATTTTACTCGAGTTTTGTTATAAACTTTTCACTTCAATCTTTGTGAAAATACTCAAAATGTAAATTTATTTAATTAAAACATTCTTTTACTGTTATTCTTTCACTTTTTCTTCCTCTCTTTGAATTTTTAATTTAAACTCATAAATTTCAACAATGCTTCAAGATAAAATTTTCAATTTCAAGCTTATTTGATATACTTAAGTTTGGTTTACTCGCATTGTGTTTTTCTTTCTTTCCTTAAGCACCTCTTTTAAAATAAAAGAATGCTTAAAATATTAAAAATTGATTTTTAAATAGACAGAAAGAATTCATTAGACACGAATGTACTTTTACTAGATAAATAAAAATTTTGAATTATCGAATGATTGATTATTTTTTCCTCATTTTAAAAATTTTTAAGAAATTTTATTTTAAAGTGAAACTTGATAAATGCTTTCGGAAAATGACGCGTACGGAAAAAAGCCACTTAACCAAAAAGTAAATAATTTCAAATTTCGAAAATTATCTTTGTGAATAACACCTTCAACAAGGAAGAGGTGAAAACTTTTCGAAATTTTTTTTTACCAATCAATGCCTTTGGAAAGCATTTTAGTTGGCAAGAAATACTTAAATCAAATAATAGCTTTAAAAATGCATCAAATTGATTATTTGCGCTTTAAAAGATAAAAAAATTTTTCAATAAAAAATAAAATTGCCGAGAAAACTTGCCGACACTTTCTTATCTCAAAATTATTTTACCGTAAATTTTGTTGAAGAATTCAATGCAAAAGCAGCTCTCACCTTTATATTCTGATAGTGGAAAAAAAGAAGAAAGTATTCACAAGTTTTGGCTGTTTATTTACTTCTAGCTTACCACAAATGTGTCGAAATCGCTTACGTAGCCTCGCGAAAGCCTAAAAGCGCTTTGATGTCGATAGAAGCGAAAGTAAAGCTTTTTTGCCGCAAAATGATGAAGCGGAGCAAAAATTTTTAGTTGACAAATGGCACAAACACTGATTTTAGCCGCTGCACACCACTCAAACGAGAAAAGATTTTTTAGCATTCGAAATGTATAACATACTTAAAAGATCGCTCTGTTCTCTCTCACTTTCTAGTTGCATGATTTATGCTCTGGAGCTGATCGCAAACTTCAAGTGTTTGGTCGGCAATGACTTGCGCCATTCGTAGTTCATTTCTTTCCAGTAGAAAAATATAAACTTTCGCTTCTATTGCTTTGTTATTGCTGCTTTTTTAGAAACCAATTTTCAAACTTATGAAAATTTAAAGAGCTCTCGATTTGTTTCCTGCAAAAAATACTTTAAATTTGATTCGAAACAGGAGAAAATTTAATTTTGAATGCTTTTTTTTTCTTTTGAGTGTTGTTCAAACAAATATCATAAAGATTACAACGATTTTCTATTCGGTGTTGAAAATTTTTAAAAAATCAAATCAGCGAAATCTTTTCTATTGCATTTCAATTGTGTCAAAAAAAAATGCCAGCATCGAGAAAATTCATTTTTTTTTTTATTAGATTTGTTTGTTCACTATACTTCGTAAATATTCATAACACAAACAAAAATTTCTTTCTGTTTCTTCTGCTCCCACCCTAGAAGCACTCATATTTCACTTTGCATTTCATTTCCAATAACGAAGTTTGTCAAATATAAAATATTTTCTTAGAATTTTTTTATTTTTGAATTTCTTCGAAAATCTCGCTGTTGAACAATTTGCCAATGCTTTTTAAACGCACTGTAGAATGAGATTTTACGTTTACAAGAAAATGAGATTTCGTTTATCTTATAAAAAATTTTATCTATGACTAGTTAAAAATACTTTGATCCTTAGTCTAGAAGCAATTGATAATAAATCCACCTCATAGAAGACACCAAAATTCAAAAAGTCATTAATGTTAAAATGATATCTTCGGATTGATTTTCTCATGTAGCAAAAATTTCTCTTCGGCTACATTAAATTATCGATTTCAAATTTTTCGGATATCCAGCGATTCTTTTTTAAAATGACTTAGTTTTGAAAAAGCTATTCATAACGTGGATAAAATGTTTCCGTTTTAGATCAACAAGTATCAATGAAGTTATATTTGAAAATCATTTATGCATTTAAAAAATCAAAATAAGTAAGATTAAGATGACAACTCAAAAATAATTTGATTTTCATCAAATTCAAATTTTAAATTTTAATGTAGCTTTTCAATGGTTGGTAAAATAAAATCAAATCTTAAATAAATTTAAATTTTTAAATTTTGCCATATAAGAACGATTCGAATGAATAGTGCAGAAAATGGACAAAGGTCGTTATGTTTAGCAACGAAATTTTTCTTTGAGAATAGAATTAGATAGATTGTGCAAGTTTTAAAAATTAAAAAGAGCTGGAGACAAGTGAAAAATAGTTTACAGAGCTGGAAGACAAAGCAATATTTTAACATTGAAAAGATTGATCTGCTGCTAAAATAAAAAATTTCAAGTTGAGTAAAAAAGTAAAAAATTTTGATCAATCATTGCTTAATTTCTTTATTTTTCGACTTCTTTAACTTATTAAATTTGAAAGATAATTCATTAAAAATGTATGAAAATTAATTAAAAAAAAGAAATTATTTTATTTTTAGCAATTTAAAAATTCGACGAATTAAATAAACATCACATTTCATTATTTCTGTTGATGAAAATTGTAAAATTTAAAATGAACTAATTTATCTGTTCAAAAGAGTATTATTCTCTTAATCTATTGCAGATGAATGCTTTTGCGGCACATTTTATTTTATTTTTGTAAAACATTTCATTTGGATCCTATTCATTTCATTCGAAAGGTCTGCTTGTATGATTAATTAAAATTTCAAAATCAGTCATTGGTCGAACAAGAGGAAAGTAACCCCCCTCAGAATTATACAAAAGGTACTCTTGTATGCATTTCGACTCGTTGAGCCAATTTTTAAAGGTTCTAAATCTCAGAAACTTATCGTTTTCGAGCTATAAACCAAAGTTTTAAGAATTAAAAAATGCGTTTTTAGATCTAATCTCATTTGAAAATTATTTTAAATGTTCAAATGTATCTATATAGAAGTAATTTGATCCGTACAATTCAAGTTCAAAGGTTCTAATTGTCGTGGAAGAACCGTTTTTGAGATTTAGCTCGAAATTCAAAAAATAAATTTTGTTTATTTTTGCCATAGACTCATTGTTAATCTTTGCACACAAATAACTTAATTCACGTGTAGAGTTCTCCTATGCGATGGGAATAATTCGTTACACCAGCATGAAGTTCTATCTATATACTAAACATCATTGAAATCAGGAATGAGACAATAATAGCTCGAAAACGGCAATTTCCGAGATTTAGAACCTTTAAAAATGGACTAAACGGGTCGAAATATAGACAATGAGGTGCCTTTTGTATAATTCTGGAGGAAGCCAATTTCCTCCAATTCGACCCGGACGTTTCGTAATAACAATGATAACGTAAAAAAGTCAATAAACATATTTGAAGTACTTTGAAACAAACAGTAACACTGTAATACAAAATTTCAAATAAAAATTGACGCTTCATTTATCACAATTTATTTTTTAATTTTCGTATGGAAAACTTCTAAAACTCATGAGATATTAAACTTGAATTCAACTTTGTTTATGCATTTATATTTTATTGCTGAACATTTTTCGAAAAAAAGAATTTTATATTCGAAAAACTTCTTGAACAATATTTTACTTTCAACCTTCCGAAGCAGATAATATCGAAATATAATTTACATGTTTCGCACAAAAAATTCGCTGGAAAAATTTTTACATTAGATTCGCTGCCTTTTTGAAAAACTCAATTGTTAAAACTTATTTATCACTTGAAAAGCATTCGCACTTATATCTGGCGCTATTCGAAACGAGTAAAAATAAAATTCTTATTGCTTAGCTTTATTGGAAAATGTGTTTATGCTATGGAATTCATCCGATAATATATTGTGCCTGTCACAAAGATGTCCGAAATAATCAAAAGTGCCTTGAGACGAACAACAGAATATTGATGATCTACTATCATCGACTGAAAGAGTCGATGTGGTAATTTATTGCCTATAATTCTGCTCTGAAAGAAATTCGGAAATCGGAAAATTAATTAAGTGAGCAAACGATTTTTAAGTACTTAATTTGCTTTGCGAATACTAGGGATTAAGCTTGTGAATTAAAGCTAATACGTCGTTCATTGTTAGCGTTGATAAATTCGGGAAATCAACAGTTCCGCAACTAAGTACAGTTTCGGAAAAAATGTTTTGTCTCTGCGATAGTTGATGGAGAGACGCAAGCTAAGGATGCGTTTCTCAATTTAAAATATAAAATAATTTTATAAATAAACACCATTAAAAGTGAAATTGTTATCGATACAATTAATTTCTGATCTTACTTTTGAAAGAAAAGAAACAAGTGAGTTGCAGTGAAAAAACTTAATGACTGCACAGAACTGTCGTTGAACAAACGATAACTCACGATTTTTAATAAACCACAGCAAATCACTATCATCGATCTTATTTGCACACGTTAAATGCATATTTTTAAAGTGAGTCTTGGAAAAAAGGAAATGAACTAAAGTAAAAGGAAGCAACAATAACCAGAAATGTGAATTTTTCATTATTATTAACAAAAGAGCGTTTCTCTTTGCATTGAAATTCGACTGTTTGTAATCGCTTGAAAATGTGATAGAAAACGCGAAGAACTGTGGTCTCCAATTTGCCGATGACAATACAAACAGCAAGCAACTAATATGTATAACGGCAGATTATTTTCTGAAAAAATAAAGAATCTGCCCAATTTAGTGAAGTGAGTTCCTCAATCCTTATCTCAGCATTCAAAGTTTTTAATAATGTTGAACTCGTAATTTTTCATCTTATTTTCGATTTCGACATTTTTTTTAAAAAGAATTAATTTTAAAGAATTCTTTCTAACTTTTTTTCTGTTCTAACAAACAAACAAAAGAGCAGCTTAAGTCACATGTTATAAGAATAATCATATGAAAAAATTAAAAATCATCTTTTCATTCGATGAAACAATGCTTTTCACTTTCAATCATATGCAGTGAAACCTTTTTATATAAGCAAAATTAATAAAATTGTTGAATTTTAACTTTAAAAGCGTTTATAATTTAGTTGCGAATCCTGATAAAAATTGATGCGTTTTTAAGTGATATTACATTAAATGATCGATCTGGGACAAACATTTTTCTGAAACTGTACTTTGACTTTTCTTGCCGCTAGAAGCTTTGGTCAATTTTTGATCGTTGAACATTGCGAAAATATAATTTCATGATCGTAATAATCAACGTTCACTTTTTTCACTTAATTCGTGCGCGAATTGCGGAAACATTTTAAATTAGCGGAAAACATTGGAAAAGCTCTTTAAAAAGATAAACAGCTTTTGACCATTAAAGGCTATTCACAAAATTTGCCGATTCTGTATCGCAACTTGTGTTTACAGTGATAAAATTAGTTAGCAAGCTTTTCTAAGCGTTGATTTGCTTTACGGATTACTGGTTTCGTTCGATGTCAAGCTCTTGTCAACAAAGATTTACAGCGATCTTGTGAATAGCGCATAGTAACCGAATAAATTTGTAAGATAGCGTCTTGCTGTTTTACTAGAAAAACAAAAGCAAAAGCGACTTCAGTAATGAGGAGAGAAGAGAAATGTTCTAAAGTGGAGTGTAATTTAGAATCAAAGCTTAGTTTTAATTTCTAAGAATTATTATTTGAGCATGTTTTTTATTTCTGATCCGAGATCCTACGAATTGCTGATTTGAAGATCAAGAGAATCACTCAAATATTGATTCTACAGGATTGAAAGAAAAAAAGTTCAAATGCGGCTTTCAAAGAGATTTCATTGCATCAAGCACACATTCTGTTCATCACTGAAGACAAGTGTTTGAACTTATTTTCTTTTCATCATACACAATACATCTTAACACAATACATCGAACTACAGCCTTAACATTGTTTTCTCTGTATTATCTATTCATAACATTTATTATTGATGAAAGAATCGAAAAAATTTGCCTAAGTCTATCAAAAATGTGTTTTGTATATTCTTGATTCTGACTTAATACCTGGTCCAAACTAACAAAAAAATCAAATTAAAAATTTTAATGTTAAAAAAATTGAGACAAAAATATTTGAATGTTTAAAAGAAATGTTCATTGTATTAATTGAAAATAATTTCTTATATATTGAGAAATGGACATAATTTCCCAATAAATCCCAGTGACTTTTTTCATTAGTAAGATTTGTAGAGATGAACAATTTAGGGCGTTTGATTGAAGCAAGATTAAATTATAAAACATTTTGTTGTAAACACAACCGAAACGCGATGAATGTATGAATTCCACTTAACGCTAGCATTCAAGCCTGAATGCATTCTTTGAATACTGTCACCAAAAAAAAAAAATCGAAACGATTTCTCTTCTTCCACATTAAGGTTTTATACAAAAAGTTTTAGAGCAACGCTTGTACTTTACATACGCTTTTGAGCTACATAAAATTTATTGATAACTTTTGCGTTGAGCTACCAATAAAACGCTTTAAATGAAAATGTGACAAAAAACGTTTCGAGATTGGTTTTTGGCACGACAGCTTAGCAAACAAGCGGTAAACAGGCACAATGGCCGAGTTAGCGATTGCTGTTGCTGTTCACGTTTCATTGCTCGTATAGCAGCAGTTGTTAGCGGCTGAGAAACTTCATTGTATAGAGCGGTGCTGTCAAAGAAAATAGATTACCGAGCAGATTCAACAGATTATTGAAAAATTGTAAACAAATTTAATTTATCTTAGAGTTTGACGTAATTTAAACAGACAATTAAATTAAACTGTTGATTTAAATAAATTCCGACGTCTTACGCAAAAATTTCATAAAACTGTAAGAATTTGTTGCAACTATATTCGATAAATATTTGTAACTAGTATTTAAGATAAAATGTTTCTGTATAAGTAAAACGCAGCTAATTGTTTACTAAAAACTGCTTAAAAGTTTTCTGTTAAAAAAGTTAAATTTCTTAGATTAAAATGTTAATCTCAATTTATCCATTCTCGCAAATGGCAAGAAATAAGTAATATGGAAATAAATAGTAAATCTTTTACCAAAATTATTCTAAATCAAATATCACACTCGATATGAGATTAAGAAGACTCCCATCTCAGTGATTATCGAGTGAAAACTCAATTTGAATTTCTTCAGAGTAAACCATAAAAATTCTTGTGAATGTGTTTACTAAAAAATGGTTCCATAGCTAAAAGAGCAGCGTAATGATAAGCGAAAAATCGAACGAACTTTGAAAATAGAAAAATAGATTTACAGGTAATTCTAGCCAATTCAGCAAAGAAATAACTGCAATACTTGGCTTTCTTGCAATGCTTATATAGCGAAAGCTGCGTAAAAATTGAGTCATGAAAGCTATACATTGCAAGAAAGCTGAGTACCTGCAGTCATTTTTGTTTGAATAGGCTGTAAACTCTGTTATTTAAAAATAAAGCGAAAATAATTTAAACTTTGCGAAATGATTTCTTTTTGAGTGATTTATTACTGTGATCAGAAAAAAAAGTGTTTTTTACTTTTGAAAGCAATCTTCACTGCATTGCCAAAACGTCATGACTTTCTTTAATGTAAGCAACTTGATATTAATTATGAGGTTTTGCAACGCAGTGAAGTGTGCTTTCGAGAGTAAAATGCACTTTTTCTGATCACGATAATACAAAGCAAAGTAGAAATGAGTTATTATATGAAAATCTTTTTTTTATGCGAAGCGATCAATCTCAAAAACTTTTATAAAGTTGAATTTTTATCATCACTAATTGTGCCTTTTTATTAACTCATCACTTTGTAAATATGTTAACTGTAAAGAATGTTCAGAGGAATTCATAAGCATTAACTTCTAAAATTTTTAATATATTTTACCATCTCTTCATATTTTAATTTTTATTTTGAAGCACTAATTATGACGGCTTTTCATTTTGAAATTTCAATTTTAACAAAGTGGTACAAGCGAATAAACTAATTGCGAGTAGAAATTTTGCAAATTCAATAATCAAATTTTATTGTTTTAAAAACAACATTATTACAAAATTAAAAATCATTTTAGATTAAGAATTTGTTAACTGGAAAATCAAAAAGAAGTTTTGCTTCATCATCGAGATACAAAAAGACGAGCAAGGAGCTAAGTTGACTTGTTCACGCTTATTTTTCTCAAATTAAGAGAAAAACCAAAAGCAATATATCTAAAGCGGATACTTAATGTTGCTTAAAATATAAAACGAATTACGGATGATTAAATTTCATAAACTTAATTCAATTCATTGAATCTATTCACAAATGAATTTGTAATCTTGTAATGCAATGAAGGTTTTTCTTTTTCACTTACGCGCTTTATTAAACTTTTATCTTAACGAAACTTAAATCGGATAAGAGTTAATTTAAATTTTAAAATAGAAAAGCATTCATACCGAGTGTGCTTACATCTTGTTTACCTGTATTACCCAAACTTTAATACCATTGAAGCAAAGAATTTGCACAATATTGATTTAATTTGAATAGATTTAAAAAAGTATGAAAAACATAAACAAATTTACGCGAAGAAAAAGTTAATTCAAACATTTTTTGACTTTATATTGTAAATATTAAAAACTGAGAAACTTTCTTTTCACGTAAAAGAAAAGTTTAGATTGAAAACGAGTGAAGTTTGAAATGAAAAATATGCATTAAGCAAACGTTTCTCGCAAAAAAATTTTAAAGCACTCAATTCTCATTTATTTGCTTTTGTAATAATAAAGTGTTTCGCGCAACTTATCTATTTATACAATCAAAACACGCTTACGCTAATTGATTCTATTCGCGACTCGAGAATCGAGAAGAAAAGAGAGAAATTTTCTTTTCATTTTTCGCTTCTTTATAAAAATGAACTCAACATTTTGAAACATTAATTTCATTTTAAAAGCGTGAAACTCGCTTTATAAAATTCGGTTTAAAATAATTTTTGAACAAAAATTTATATTAAAAAGTAGTTACTAAGCATCATTCATCATTTCGAAAATAAATGACAGGAAGACAAATAATTGACAGCAACGAGTTTATTCCCAGATGACAATGATGAATTTTTGCGCTCCTTTCGCGTTTAATATAATTCACATACATTTTGCTCTTTTTTTGTCTGTTTTCGCAAAATAACTACGCTTTCTCGGCTTTACGGCCAGATTATTTTTCAACATTTTGTCACTTTTTTCATAACAATTTTTTTCGAGTGAAAAGAGAATAAAAGGCGGCTGGAAAGTGAAAATAAATGACCGATACTGCTAAACACGATTCGCACTTTAACCGAAAGCTTGGTAAGATATTAAAAAGAAAATAACTGCTATTCTATCATTGTTATAACTTTTTTTTGACAGCCAGATATTCGATTTCGTTTCAAAATTTAAAGCATCGCTCAATAAAGTTGAAATAGATGTGTGAGTGCAGTAAAGCAAAAGCATCATTCATTAGCATTTTAAATTATTTACATACTACGTACATCCGCAAGCATAAAAACAATTTTAAATCTTTAGCGTAAGCTCTTTTTTGGCCAAAAAAGTGCCTGCAGGAATGCAAATGATTTCGCGAGACAAAAAGCAATGTAGAAAAACGCAAAGACATTTTCGCATGTATGCGGTATTCTTAATTCGCATGCATCTGACTGTTCGTGAAATAAAAAATTGTCTGCTACTCACATCATCTCTTCGAGCGAAAAAGAGATTTTCCGCATTCGCTCTAATTTCGCTGAAATGTTTATCGCGCAACGGTTGTAGTTATACAAATGTAACATTAAATTCGTTGCGCTCTATAAATGATTAACTTTTCTTAAATCGTTATTTATACGAGCGGTAATGCCTTTAATTAAATCAAGTTACTTTATGTCATAAATAAAATAGCGTTTTGCGTAATTTAAATGAAGTTTGTTTCTGTGGTGAAGTAGATAAAGCTTCGCTTAACCCAAATGTCCTGAGTTCAAGACCAGTGATGAGCGAGCAGCTTTTTCCGACTTACCATGGCTATGAATGTCGATGATTATACGCTCTGTTTCTGAGGTCTATTTTTCGAGTTTCACGATGTTGAGCTTTGAGCAAAATTTAAGTTATTGACGCATTTAAAATTCAAAAGCATTATGTTGAAATTTTTTGCAAAGAAAAAATGGCGTTCATTTACAATCTGGCATTTAATAGTCAAGATATATGATTAAAAACAAGCTGTTCTTGCTTTCGGGAAAGAAAGAAACATCACTTTGAATGGCTTTATATTCAAACGAAAATCGCATTTTCAAACTTTTAACAATATCCTGTATTTGTGTTTATATGCCGTATTAAAGAGCAGAATTTTTTTTTCATTTCTTCCTATCTTCATTCGCTCATTTTTTTTATTTCATCTCCTTTTCATTTTACTTCTTGAACTTTTTGCCGCTCAAATGATTTTACACAGAAGAAAAAGCAGCTTTCTATTTATATTACAATGAAAGGAACAAAATTCAAAGGAAACAATGTTACTGGCTGTCCCAAAATGAATGCGAAAAAATTATTCACAAATTTTGAATGCTTAAATAAGTTGAAATTAAGTCTTAAATTTTTCACATAATTAAGAAGAAATACGATGTTTTAGCGACAAGTGTAACATGTTTTGCAATTCTAAGAATTCTTTTTTTCTTGTCAGAGATTATTCTTGACGAAATCTTATTTCAAGCTCGACATCAAAGTTAATATATGTACGAGAATAAAAGCAAAAAGTGCATTTAGATTAACTTCGCAATAATCCTAATTGCTGCTACAAAAAGAATGAATGCAATTATATTAAATTGAATTAGTTAAGATTCTGTGAGCGAAAAGTTTCTATTGTGTGTCAATGGGAGAAAAATTCAATTTTATTCAATCGTTGAGCTCATTTTGGGACACGATGTAAGCAAGTGCACATTTACACAGCTGCCTGCTTACAATTTAGATTGTAAATCTATTTTCAGGCAATCTTTTAATAGTCTTTGCATTCAAAAATCAGAATATTGTATTAAAAAAAAATTCGTTCATTTCTAGGAAAAAGGATGCAAGCGCGATTGACTTTTCATACTTTTCGCATATATATTTCAATCAAATCTTTTCATACACTAAAATGAAAAAACGATTTCGCTGTTTTCGCTCAAACTTAAAAGTTTGAAATCGCATAAAACGGAAGATTCAACTTTTTTATGTCGATTCATTTTCAGGAAAAAAATGACGTGACAAAATCGCTTCGTTTTAGGTTAATAATAATTTCACTACTAGTAAATTTTGTATCTAGGTCATTAGTTAACTTTATTAACTAAATTGAAATTAATTATCATATAAATTTGTTTTTGGGAAGCTTATTTATGGTTGCAAATTAGTTTTTTTGCTTTTATAAGTAATCGTATTGTGCACTAATAGGCTGTACACTGAGTATCTTTGAAACTTAGCTTGAAGATAAAAATACTACAAGTTTGTAGTTTGTTAGAGGTTTCAAAGCTTGATCAAACGAGAATGAATTTCAGTCATTTTTATGTGTGTATCGATTTTTTTTCACTGACACCGTAAATTAGCTGCGAGCAAAGTGAAAAGTGAGTATTTGATTATTATGTGGTTAAAGTTCGGTGAACGAAAAAAAAACAAATGAAGCTGCTATTGATTTTTCTTTATCATCGAGATAAGTTCTTGTGCTGAGAAATTGCATGAATAACGTTCGCATGTATTCATTGATTTATCTGATATGCAAAATTCTCAGACACGCAGCTATCATGAACAGCGAGTAATTTTCATCAATCCGAAAGTCGTAAATATTGAAGTTGAGTAAAATATGCTCGAATTAAGCAGTAATAAGCTCGAAAAACGCATAATACCGTAGAAAAAAATGCATAAATAATCTGATCGCTGTTTAGCGTGATTGATGCGAATATGCATTTTCCTCTCGAAATAAATAATGCGAATATAAGTTCTGAAATTGTTTTGAGATTGAATTTCGAGCGAAGCAATTATTTTTGGCATTAAAAGAATTTCTGCTCAATTTTACTTCTTCTTAATGCGTTTTCTTCTTTAAAGAGTGAAAGTGAAGTTGAGAAAAGTGAGTTCTTTTCTAGAGTAAAGTGCAATTTAAATCGACTTCATTTTCAATTTTCGCCTTTTATATTCTACATTTTTGTCTTATTTGATTCAATTTTTTTTGTCGCATTACTTGGTTCTACTGTGCTTTGACCTTTCTATGACAATTCGTCAAGTATAAATAGCAATTGCAACGAACTTGTCGATAAAATCTGCCAAAAAAGTTTTACCAGAAGGTGGAGGCTTTTTTGTGATGTAATTACTTTGTGATTATTAGTAGTGTGCTAATTATTTCATTAATTTTGTGTCAATAGATTATATGCTACTTTGGACATAAAAAAAAAGTTTCTTATGAAAGAAGCTTACTCACGGTTAAATGAAACTTTCTAAGCACTGTAGTACAGCATCTAACAACTAACAATAATGCAAGCTTGGCGTCAATTCATATTGAATAAAGCGGATTTGTAAGTAGAAACAGATGATGAACCAGCGAGTGAAGGCATAACATTAAGTATACGAAACAATAAGCATTCCTCTGTTAGTTGAGAAAAGATTTCACTCATGTTTTTCCATTGAAAAGCTTTTCGGATGATCATAAAAATCAGGAAACATTTGAATGGTGTTCTATTAGTTTCAGGGTGCTTTTTTGAAAAACCAAGAGTTTATTTAGTTATATAAAAAAAGAATAGAAGCGGCAATTGAAATGAAAATTTCACTTCACAAGAATAGAACATTTTTGTTATGTTATGCAATTATTACGATAAAAATTGTCACACAAAAACCTAAAACTTGGTTTTGACTCAAATAAGAAAGTGAAAATGAAAAAAATCCCGTAAAACATGAATCAAGATGGCGGATTTCAGCGAATTTAATTAAAAAAAAAGAAGGCCAAAAATAAAGCGTGAAATAAATCGAGTGAAAAGTGGAAAAATAAGCGATCTTTACAAGAAGCACGATTCAATTTGTTTACAAAAAAAAATCAAATCATAAAGAAGAGAAGATAATTTATAATCTCTCACATCGTTTGTCATCTACAGAAAGTGGAAATAAAACGAACCGCTCTTAAAGGATGTTTGTTACCTTAGAGAAGGCGCATTGTGCCGCACTATTACTGCTAACGGTGAGTTTCGACGAGACTCGCGATATAATCTTAGATTATTCTGCTGTAAGTAATGTTTTGTGAAAAATTTTTCATCAAAAAATGTAAATAGTGGCTCAACCGTCGGCAACAAATGAGTATTTCGGTTGAATTGATTAATTTTTTAAAATTTAGAACACCTTAATATCTACATTAATTACTTAAATAAAAAAAACTGTGATTGATAATTAAAATAAAACAAAATTGGTAATCTCAAGTCAATAACATTGAAAATATACATTGAATCAGGCAGAGAGTCAATTAGTATTTTAGCAGAATGAATTATAATATTATTATTATGAATTAATCATGTATATTAGGCAAAAGTACACCCGTGTCCAGAAAAATCTTTCACTTCACTTAAATCGCACTTCACTGCAAACATATTTGTGAATGAGACAAATATAATAAGCGAATATAATTTGAAAATTAAAAATTTTTCTTCTCCGACTTCCTTCTTTTCGTTTAATGTCTTGTCTCTTCGTAACGCCTTAACCATAGTATGACAGTAGGGATTGTGAAGCCTACAGTATCAGAGATTTCTCGCGGTGTGAATCCATGAGCATTAAGAAAAATAATTTCAATTCGAGTTTCTTCATTCGTTTTGTGACATTAACACAAATTTATTGTAAAATTAAGGCGTTTTTCACAGAATGAGTTCAGTTTTGCACTTATCTTTTGCATTTTATCGCATTTTATGTTGAGTTAAGTTGAATAAATTATAAACATGAATTATTTTGTTTTGAAATAAATTGAATACTGCTTTCTAACAATGTTTTGCAGTG
>NCKU01001683.1:0-23697 GCA_003675995.1 Dinothrombium tinctorium
ATTCAAGCAAAAACCTATGGAAATCTCATTTCACTTTTTTTACACCCTTTTTGTCCAAAAACTGTTGTTTTTTAATTCATGATGTCAACTAAGAAATTAAACAAAAATATTTATTCTTAAATGTTTTAAAAGAATCATTCGAATATGAAAAAGCGATCAAAAGTTATAACCTCTTAAAAAGAGGGCAACTTTCTTTCTGAGCAGGTAGTACATATTCAAATAGGCAAAAGATGGTAAAGTTGAGCAATTCAAACGACGAACGAACCTACTATTGAGATATGTTGTTTTAGTTGTATAAAGCGATTTATTTATTATTTGATTAAAGCCAACTATTGAATACAAAAATTAAATATGCCAACAACTCAGACAAAAAATTTCATATTTGCAAAACCAATTAAATCGCTGCAAAATTAATCTTTTTGGTTCGTAGCTTTTAGCTACAACCTAAAATTTAACCCACAAGCAATTATTTATTAAAAATTTAACAAACAACAACTACGTCAGCAGCAATAAAACTAAAAAGTATTCAAATATATATTAAACTATTCAATTTGAAAACCCCAAAAAATATTTTAATTTATCGAAACCATAAAAGCGATCGAAATGCAAACTATACATTGATTTGAAATAGCATTGAAGCATATCAAAAGCGAAGCTCGCCATTCAACATGCAAATATAATTTAATATAATAAATGCTTCAATTTTCAATAATTTCTCGCTAAATTATCTACATTCAAAATGCAATATTAGTTATTTGTAAAATGTAAAATTAATTATTTTTCAAATGTAAAAATTAATTTTTGCTGAAAATGCTTTTCAAATATCAAAACTAAATTTTTACTTTCTTTTCTTTAAAAAGCAAATTAGAGACAAACAAGCAAACGGCAGCGAAGTGAGCGAGCAGGTAGTGAGTGAGTGAGTGAGTGAGTGAGTGAGAGAGAGAGAGAGAGAGAGAGAGAGTAGAAAATTTTTAATGGATTTTAATCTCGTAAACCTTTAAACAAGTATTTCAAATTATGAAAAATTTATTTAAGCACACTTCATTTGTGTAAATGCAAAATTGAACAAGCAAAACAATTAGTTAAATGTGAAGAGCTTGTTATGATCTTTGTGATTTTTTTCTCATTTCTCGTTGCATATAGATTAGAGCAACATTCGTTTCGTGACCAATGATGAATGTGTACGCTCGATGCTACGAATATAAGATTTTCACGAACATTTCGAGTGACATTTATTACTCAATTGTTCACTTTTGCGATTCTTGCAAAAACTTTTTTTGAAGTCTGGACTTTGCATGCTTTGCAAACATTTTCAACTTGCAAAAATTTCTTTCATTTTTGTAATGCGCTTTGTTTCGCTTTTTTCAACCATTTGCTTCTCATCCTTTTGATTCGTTGTACTTATTCGAATAAGTTGTGTCTGTGTAGAAAAAAAAACAATAAAATTCTTTGTAATTTTCATTACTTTTTTGAAAGAGAAGTTTTCAGAACATAATTTAGGCGAAAATTTTTGCGAAACAGTAGCCATAAAAAACGCGAATGTCTACAGTCTATGGCCATCCAAAGATCACTTTGTTTTTATTGCAAAAATGCTCGTTAAAAAACTTTTGTTTCTCAGCTTGAAAATCATTTGAAAAAGAAATAACAACATGAAAGCGAATTCAACACTTGTTTTAACAACTGCTATTCAAATTATTTTCTCAATGAAGTGTTTGCTCCAAAAATGCAATCAACATCGTTTTCTGCCATCCTCTAACACTTTAACACTGTTTGTAAAGAAATAAGAAAGTAATAATATTAATTCCTAATTTCTCAATTGAACTCGTAAAAAAAGTTTCTATCGAAGCATTGTTCTATCGAAAGAAAACTTTAAAAAATGTTTTAATTCAATTTAGATGTTGAGCTTTGAAATTTACAGTCAATTTTTGCAAAAAGCAAGGAAGTTTCGATATATTTCAAACAGCGAAGCTATGCGAACTCATCAATGAAAACATTTTTCTTATATGTTTCTACTCGTTTGCTTAAAGCAATTCAATTTTAAGAAAATTTCTACTTTAAAAAAAGACTAAATACCTCTACTGAAGTCAACAAAAAAAAGTGTAATGCAAGCACTTGCCAAATATCATTAATTGATTATGTTGCTCTGAAAAAATTTTTCTTGCAGATTTAGTTATTTAGACGATAAATCAGTTTCAGAGTTCTTTGAAAAAGACTGTGTCGCTAGACATTGAAATATAATGTTTAAAAGTGAGCAAAAGCTGCAAACCAGTTGAAAATATTAATTAGTTTTCGTTCTGCGAGTTAGGAAAACAAAATCTAACTTAAAAAAATATTCCAATGGTACCATTGCTTAAATTTTTCTCTTGTTTGCGTAGAAAAACTTTAGCCTTTCAACAATCAAAAACATTTTGTATAAGTTCAGTTTGCACATTTTTTATTTGAATAAAGTTTTCTTTATCACTTCAATTTGTTTTCAATTTTCCACTTTTCGATTTTCCGTTTTATTACTAGCGCATCGAAATCGCATGAATCTATTACGAACCAATATTCTAATAAAATGACAGAAACATATAAGAACATCGAAATAAATTTTAGAACATATTTTAAATCAAATATAGTAAAATAAAAATCATTTTTATATTGTCGAATATTTCGTATAAAATAGAATCAATAATAAAAATATAAAAACGCTACCTCGCATCTCTTAGTTTTTAGCTTTAGCACTTTGAAAATGAAATCAAAAATCTCAATAAATATTGCAATTTAAATGCTGGTAAATTTTGGATTGCTTAAACTAGATAGAATAAGCTTTGGTTTTGTATTTGTAGGGAAAACGCAATGGCTATATGTAAAATTTAAGTTTAGTAACAAGTTTATATCAATAGAAAAATTGGTTCAGATTCCCATCCATAGAATTATTTCATTCAAATTCGCTTTCGCTACAAATTTTAGCGCAGAACTTTGCTTCTACTTTTTACCTGACTAAAGAGAAGTTTTAAACTCGAAACTTGCTCATATATAGTCATTCATTGCAAATAGCAAGGAACAGCCTGTAGTGTGAACATGATATTAGCCTCAATGAAATGAAATATGTTGTATGAAATGTATATTAAAGTAGTGAAAAAATCGAATATTTTCGATTTTCGGTGTCCTATTTATCACTAACCTTAAATCAATTTATTATCGATCGTTTTTTGCTTATTCATAGATAATTTTATTAAATAAGAAGCTATCAATTCAAACTCATTTTCTCTCAGTAAGAAATACTTAAGTGAAGTCTTAAAACACATGTGAAAAAATATTTTTCAATTAATATCTTCTCAAGCTTAAAATGTTCGAAAGAAATTTTTTTCATAATATTTTCTCTTTTAATATTTGATTTATAGCAAAAAAAGAATGAATTAAATAGATCAAATTTCGTGTAAAAAGATCCGAAATATACTCTCCTACGCAATGCTCAACAGTCGTCATAATTCTTTTTAAGTTTTTCACATTTAAACAACAAAATCTAAACTTACTCTTTATTCTCGGCTCCAAACAGGCGTATCTTTTAAAGAATAATTTTTTTTGCTAGAATTTTTAAGTTTAATGTTAAATTTATGTTTATGTAAATATTTCATAAAAAAGTCAGAGACAAGTTAAATTTTAAAATTTACTATGTAAGTCATTACATTTTAAAAGTCGTAAAGAAACAAGGCTCACTCTGAGACTGTTTTCAGTCCATAAAAACATTTATAGTGTATGTAATCGTTCAGGTTGATATGGCCTTAAAGGCATTGTAAAATGTAAAGCGTTGAAAATGAAAATGAAAGTTAGAAAAAAGCTACTGAGTCACAATAATTCAAGTTAGTGAGTTAATGTCAAAAAAATTTTCATGTTTCTTAACTTTAAATGTCTGGTTGCTCTCGAGATTTTTTTTTCAAATGAGTCCTGAGCTTTTGAAAACTTCGTTCAGCTTCTAAATACAATTTGCTATAAAATGTAAAAGTTGAATATTGATTAGATGTCTAAACTTTATGGCCTTATGTAAATTTAAATTCACCTTTGTAAAGCGGCGAATAAAAGTTTAGAAATGATTTTTCAAACAAATATTAAACTTAAAAAATATGATTGTTAAAGCAATTTGATGTTTTTCTTTCAATATGAATTTCAAAGAAGTAAAGCAAATTATACTAAACTAAAACTGTGCTTTCAAAATATGAAAAAATAACACAAATTACTTGCAAAATAAATTATCATAAATATTTTTTAAAATATTTTTTTACAATTATATTATTTTAAAATTTGTAGCATTTGTTTTTGGTTGACAAATTATTTAAGAAATAGACGTTAGATTAGGTAAAATGTAACAATTGTAAAATTTAAAAGTTTGTTTTTAAAATTTATCTACAAAAGCCCCCGTTCCAGAGAGCTTTAAAAATTTTTAAAAATTCTGATAATTTAGCAAATTTTTGCAATTATTTGCTTTTAAGAGGTCCAAAACTAAGTAGCTGGAATTTGACGAAATAAGTTTTTTACACATTTTTTGCGCCGATCAACTTAACCACAAATTTTTCATGAATATGGTGAGAGATCACGCTAAAAAATTTATTGAAATGATCACGGAAAAACATTTTTACATTTCGAGCTCAGTTTTATATTTTTCATAATTAAATTTTTTTAAATTTGTGAATCATTCTAACTAAAACTAATGTTGGACTTAAATTTTTTTATAATAAAATTGAAATACATTTATGGTTAAAAATTAAAAGAAAAAATTCATTTCAAAACCATCAAAATACTTTTGAATTAAATGTTTTTTCGCCATCTTAAGTTTCAGTTTACCTGTTTATTGAATGAACACAATCGGCAGTAAAATACAATTTCAAAATTGCTTACCACTCAAACAAATCATAATGAATCAATTGAATTTGTTGAGATGTAAGTTTTGTTTAATGCGATGATTTAAGGAGAAAAAAATTTTTTTCAGTGTTAACTTTTTGAGAACGAGCAAAATCTTTTTTATTCAATCATATTTTAACGCTAAATTTCAACGATTTCGCTGACAATAAAACATATTTAGATAAAACATATTTATGGTGAAACTAACTTTAGACTGTCGATATTTTAAAAAATGAATTTAACTAGTAAAAAATTTTCTTAAAAGATGCAAGCAACAGTATATCAATCGTAAGCAAATGAGTAATTTTCACTTTGTTTGAGAAAAGTTATCGAAATAAAAAACGAAAATTATTTACGTAAGAAAAGAAGTCGAAGCATTATGTCGAGCGTGGAGAATCGACTCATAGAAATAAGTTTTAAAATTTTGCCAAAAAACTTTTTGTGAGAAAAAAAAGTTATTTATTTCAATGGTCCACCAAACAAATTAAACTTGTGTTCTTTGTTTTTTAAGATTCTTTCGTTGATTTCGCAAAATAAAAACACATAAAATGAATGCTTATGAAAGGGTTATGATTTTACGATATTTTCGCTCTTTCTCGCTCGCTCTCTGTCACTCACTCTACGCATTTTCGAGCTTCTCTCTTGTTCATGTTTTAACGCAATGAAATTATTTTAAAACTTAGTTGAAAGAAATGTAAATCATTTTTAGTTTGACGCAAATGAGAGCATTGCACACAAGAATGGGCCTGCTAATATGCAGTTTCGCTCGGTTCTATCGTAACTTACATTTGATCGCGAACTCAGGGAGAGAGAGAGAGAAAGAAAGAAAAAGTTTGAATGCAAAACTTAGCTCGAAGTGTAGAACAAACGCCTCGAAAGTAACGTGCGTACGTATGCGTAAGTGTATTTGTATAGTAGTAAACATTTTTGAAAGAAAAAAATATTTTGAGAACAAAGGCAAATAAAAATTGTTTACAACAGTCTGTCTGCAGAGAGAGTAGAACCAAACACTTTTTTCTCTCTCATTCTCTCTCCCATTCTCTCTCTCCTTTTTATTACTAATGTAATGATTGAAAAGCAACTTTTCGAAAGTTTGTAAGCCTCGAAATTTAAAACTACCCCATTCTTTGACATATTTATTGCGCCATTGTTTAAAACGAAACGAGAGCGAGTTTCTACGCAACCGATACGAGCGTTTGCATTCACTTCGCTTTTATAATATTATCCATCGTTTTATATTTTATATATATTTGCATTTAAATTTGCTCTCTCGTAATCAATTTAAGCCTTAATGCGATACATATTTCTTTGCTTTTTAATTAATGCACAACTCGAAACGACGACACGTATTCATTGCAATCGATAAATTTTATAGCGAAGTTTCCTTAGCTTCACTTCTCTACCGTTTACACTTTTCATTTCATTTAATTCGCTACTTTTTTTAATTCGCAAAACAATAATTGCAAAAACATTTGTTAAATTTATATTTCTATGTGAGCAGAATTCTTTTTTAATATTTAATTGCATAACGAGGCAAAAGCAAAAATGTTTTCGCGTGTTTAAAAGCATTTTAAACGTAGTTAAAAATTATAGAAAACAAAATAATAATAACAAATGAAATTATTAAAAAAATTTTTAATATCGCAAATCACTAAATGTCACAATGCTTTTGTTTTACTTGAAAATAAATTTTCAAAAAGTTTTTTTCTTCTTCTTCTTCAAAGTCCGGCCTCTGAACGAAAGGATTGGAAGCGAAATACGTGTTGGCAGCCAATGGTGTGACTGATTCGGTTTCGATGCTGCGAACAAAGTTTTTCTTAAAAAGCGTTCGCATCTTCGCCAGATATGTTCATTCTTTCTATAGAAAACTTTTTGAAAACTTTGTTTAACACTTTTGCGATTATCCATCTCGAGGTTGATAATAATTTATTTACAAAAACAATTAAACGATAAACTTTGAAAATTTTTTGACTTTTTTGTGTGAGTCTGAATGAAATTCATTCTTCGTTGAGAAACAAGAGGAACAGTTCGGACGAAAGAAAAAACTCTAAAAACTCTGGTAAACTACTCTAGCATCAAAAAGGGTGAGACTCAGTGCGTTCGTTGTCGCCTTCATTCGCTTCAAAACAACCTTAAAGGCCACATTTGTGAATTCAAAGGTTGCAAATGCAACTTGTGTAAGTTGATTAAAGAAAGAAAAATCATAATAGCCAAGCAATTGGAGTAGGTACGAAGAAATTTATTTTAAAAAGCGTTCGTACTTTCGCCAAATGTGAAAACTTTTTGAAAACTTTGTTTAACACTTTTGCGCTTGTCGATTTTGGTGTTGATAGTAATTGATTTAAAAAACGATTAAAACAATAAACTTTGAAATTTTTTTTTGTCTGATTGAAATTGTTTTTTTATGCGAGCGTAAATGAAACCGAATCTTTCTACGTCGAGAAACGAGCAGAAAACTTCGGACGAAAGAAAAATTCCGGTGATCTACGCGGGCATCAGAAAGCGAGAGCCTAAATGCGCTCGTTGTCGCAATCATTCGGTTCAAAGCAAGCTAAGAGGCCACAAATTGATTTGTGAATACAAAGATTGCAAATGCAGCAAGTGTATTTTGGTAAAAGAAAGACAAGTCGTTATGGCAAAGCAAACGCGGCTGAGACGCAATGAAGAGCTTTACAAAAATTATGATTTATCCAAAGAGGACATTGCTTATTGTAATCGAGTGTCCGAGGCGGATTCAGACGAAGGTTTCGAAGGTGAGTTCAACAATCTTTTCTCCAGTTAAACATATTTTTCTGATGTACATAGATTCAAAATTGATTGTTCCCGCTTCTAAAGTGATCGCTGAATTTGAATCGTTGTTTGCGGAATTAAAGCGAAACGAAGAGAAGTTAAAAGGTTTGCTGTTTCTTGATTTCGCCAAGTGTAATTTTAAAGCTGCGATTGTGGATGCGAAATGCGAAAAAGGTAAGAAAGTGACGCGCTTATATTTCTTTCGCTTGCCTCTTGTTTGAGAGAAAAAATTTCTCTAGGCAACAGGAGAAGACAGTCATTTCTGAAGAAAGCAGAGGAGTCAAAGTTAAGTACGTTTACAGTTAATGAAACGCTGATAACTGGTACGCCGAGCGTGCAAGAAAGCGAATTGTATCCGAAAATTTCTTCGTATCCGTATCCAAGTTTCCCATGGTATCCTTTGTCTTATTGGCTACCGCCGAATGTTTATCTCAACGAAGAAGTGAGAAATTACTTTATGTCCACGCTGAATTGTTCGAAATTATCGCACGGCGTTTCGTTTACTGGAATAAATGAGTTGAAGTTTGACAACGCTTCTGTGTCTGAAGAGAAGACAACATCAAGAGGCATTTAGCCCGTGAATCAAATGAGAATACATTTAATTGTACTAACAACTGTTAATTAAATTTAACAGGTTGCCATAGTTTTTTTCTAATTGTTTAGCCAAACACATCACCAAAACTTTAAGCAACACAATTTAAAGTTAATTGAGAAAGATAACCTCCATATTTACATTTAACTTCTCTAATTACTCTCAACTTGCCAAGTTCCAATGAGTAGTGGAGTGAGATATCGAAACATTATCACTTTGTAGTAGCAAATAACTTTGTCAAATGTTCATTACAATATTGTAGTGAAATAATCAGCTTCTCAATAGGCTTTACTCATAATGCTTTTCCAATTAGTTGGGAAGCAAATTTAAAATGCAACGTGAGATAGAATCGAAATGAATATAGAAAGCTGAGAGGGTATCTCGAGTTCTTCGAATGTAATTTTTAAAGTTTCGATTTTCATATAATCACCTGTGGTCGAGAGTGGCTTTTCTTATTGATCAATTAATAGCTTACTTCAAAGATTTAAAATAACATTAGTAAATCTTTTTTAGAGTGGGTGAAGCTAAATTCTAATGTAATTTGCGTTCACTCAATAGCTAACAATATTTTTAATTGTCATTATCAATGCGGGGGCTAATTAAGTAAATCAAATGTGAATACATTCAAAATGTATTCTTGCTTATCACTAATCTTTTACATTATATGCTGAACTTTCTCGGCTAATTATTGTCAAACATGATGTCGTTTTTTTGATCTAATCACTCAACGTGAATATTTAGGTGTGATTTTTGTTGTATTGCTTCTTTAACTAAACTTTAACTATTGAAACTCTAATGAAAGCAATTGTTGCAATTTCTTATTCAGCATGTGTGTGTTTATATTACTCTATCAATTTTTAGAATTGTTAAAAGATTAAAAGACGAATGCGACGTTTTTATCGCAATGAGAATGAAGATGATGAACGAAAAAATGAAATTTCTTTGAATGATATTTGCTTTTACAATATTTATTAATGTTAACAATCGCTTTTCGATATTAAATAAAAAATTGCAAAATCAGATAAGCGAAAAATATAGTTTCAAACAAGATAACATTTTAATCGGTAAATTTGATTCGCTTATTAACAGGTTTGTCTTCGCTTAAATTAAATGACACTCTTTTCTTTTGATCTCCTCTTGGTGTAAATTTTCGCCTCGTTGAGCGCGATGAAAAACTATCTTTCGATGAGGAGAACCTTCCACTTTTTCTCTTAAGAGGGGAGAATTTGAGCGGCGTGTCATCGAATATCGGATTCAATGGAATCGAATTTGGATCCACTTTCTGCGCTCTCATACTTAAAACACCAGTTCCCACACCAGCTGGTCTTCCAGCAAATATTCGTGCAGATGCTGAATTAACTGAATCTTCATATCCTGATGCAAACTAATTAGAATTATCTTTTGACTAATTGCTTACCTAAAAGCACTGCGCTCTTTAAAAACGATGTGGTTGTTTCAAAACTCATCTGCTGTAATGGTGAACTGTTCGCAGTCATGGAAATTCTGTTCATACCTCTGATTGTACCATCACATGTCATATAATCAGTGACCAGTGATAAGTGTCGAGGATCTATTTGAATACCATAAACTGCAAACACATTACGAATTTCTAATTCCATTGCTCTTCGCGCTGCTTCGATGCCAAAGGTTTGAGCGACGGCGTGTAAATCATTGCTTCTTATTCTTTTAAGATCAACAACATCAGAAAACTTAACCATATTCAAAAAGCTGACGCCTTCTGTTGTGATCATTTTGTCGAAAAGTAAACCTTTGTTTGCCGCTTCTGGATCCTTCACAATAAAAGCTTTTTCAATATTTCCAACTTTGTGAATGCATGCATTATTAGCTTCTTGCTCTATAATGCTTCCTAGATCAAGCTTGCTATTTGCTAGGCTGTAGCGAAGCTGAAGCTCACACCATTCTTCAGCATTTACATCAAAATCGTAAGCATAGATACATGGATTGCTGGACAAAACGTCTTTTATTCGAGTAGGTTTTTGTTCAATAAGTTCCTCTCTTCGTTTTGATTTGCTTGATTTCTTCTTTCGAACAAAACTATTCTCATTTGAAACTGATGAATTGAATAATTCATTAACAACAGCAGTGCTTTCATTTGCCACAGGTGAATCTGCTGCTTCGTTTACGGCGCTAATATCTTCTTGATCTCCTTTGCTGACAATGCTTTGGTTATCACCATCTTCATTGTTTTCAACATCTGAATCAGCCTCAATTTCAACTTCCTCAGGATCATCATAACTTAAATCTTGATCACGTTGCATTTTTGTCTTTAAATCGGTCGCATCCACATCTCCATTTTCTCCTTCTTCATCGGAGCTTACTTCTTCTTGTTCAGTATTAGCTTTATTTGAAAAGTCAGCTTCACCCCTAATTTCAGAAATGTCACCTTCCTCATCTTCTGGTACTTTTTTCTTACCGCGGGTGTGCATCGAATCTTCGTATAGAGATTCGTACTTTGCTAAGAAATCCATTTTCACTCTTACCGAATGAATTAACGTGTTGAAAAACTTCTTCTCCATGAAATTTAAAATTCTCGAAGGTGTGACGATCATTTTCTTTTTAAAGCATTTGTAAGGTAAAAATTTGAATCTGATACTATATACACGACAAGAATCATTTTCGTCGATCATAATCGTTTCGGTTATAGTGGTGGATTCGAGAACATCAGAAAGTCTGACAGATGTGAGCTGTAATCGAAGTTTTTCAGCAACTTCGTCCATATCTGCATCTTCATTAAAAACAAGAGGAATATCCATGCTTGGAGTGGCAATATTAGGACTCGCGGTCATCAGAATTTCTCTTAAGCGCGGAATACCCAAAGTTACATTCATTTCACCACGACCAGCGAAATGAAATGTATTAAGTGTCATTTGCGTTGAGGGCTCACCAATCGATTGAGCAGCAAGCAATCCAACAGCTTCACCAGGATCGCAGAGAGATTTCATATATTTTGCATAAATTATCCTTTTAAATTGCTCATTTGATATTAATCCAGATTCACCAACTATGTCCGGATTTGATTGTTGAAAATCATTCATCATTGATTCGAATTTTTCAGAAATCACAGAGAAATTTGAATCTGGTTTAAAAATACTGATCAATGGACCAGGACATGGCAGGTAATAAAAGTTGACTTTGTTACGATCTTTACGATCGAGATCAAACCAACTTTGAATGATTTTTTGGTGATCGTCATAAGTAAAAGGTTTTCCATTCTCTTCACAAATTTTTTTACATTCTTTAACAATGATTTCATAATAATTTTGGAAAGCAGATCCGTAGCGACTTTGGAGTCTATCTTTGCCATTTGTTTCAATCCATTTTTTCATTTTATTTTTACATTTTTTCAAAAGTTCGAATTCGGTATTTTTACACATCAGCTCTAATTCCTGTTCCGTTGGTTTCATGATTTCATTATTTGAGCAAATAATTGGCAAACCTTTGGATTTCAATAGCTGGTTTTTTGTTACATCGAGTCCATCTTCTCCATATAAAAATTGAATTACACTTCCATCACTATCTCGAACAGTCAGATCATAGTTGACGACAAGACTTTCTAAGTGCTTAATTAAACATCGCTGTAAGTAACCGGATCTTGAAGTTTTAACAGCGGTATCGATGAGACCTTCACGCCCTGCCATACAGTGAAAAAAATATTCTTGCGGTCGTATTCCGGTCAAAAATCTTCCAGTAACAAAACCTCCGGCCCTTGGTGACGTATCATAAGCAACAAAAGAAGGAAGAGTTTTGCCACTCATCATAAGTGGAACTCTTTTTCCTTCTAGTTCAATTTGTCCCATAAGACAAGAAATTTGCAAAGCATTAACTGTTCCTCCCTTCGCTCCTGACTTTATCATTAATTGAAGGTTGTTTTCGGGAAAAGGTTTCACAAGACCATCAATACATAATTTACTTATACCATTGTTAATTTCATCTATTTCAGACTTCAAACAATTATCTAACAGCTTCAAACCATAAGGATTTTTACTGGTGTGAGCTTCTCGATATTTTTCTATTAAAATCTCGGTGTCATTATAATCGTTTATATTTAAAGCTTTTGCAGCGGCAACTTTTCCAACTTCTTTTGATTTCTCGATTATTTTCTTCCGCTTTTTGTTCTCAGCGTCCTTTACAAGAATATCATGAATACCCAAAGTCAATCCGGAATTTGTTTGCAAAAATGTAGAGCACAGACGAGCAAAAGCTGTCATTAGATCGGTTGAAACTTGACCTCCATAAAATTCGTAACAACAGTGAATCAAACCATATGGAGTTGCGCCTAAATTTGCTTTGTCCATGATACCACATATAAGTTCACCATTTCTAATAATAACTTCACTTTCACACATTTCATCAGCTTGTAATGGTATTACACCTTCTCGCCACGCTTTTGGAGTTCCTTTGACAAAATCTTTTGGCTTGAGTTTACTTGAAATATTGAAAGTTGGTGCTGGTTTATTTTCAGGTATTAAATTTAAAATCACCGTAGACACAATTTGCTTTCCAGACCAAAGTGGTACAGGTTTAATAATAGCAGGAACTTGTGTTCTCACTTTTTTATTGCGAAAGGAGATAGAAGTAAAAACTAATTTGTGATAATCTTCCCTTGAAAAAAATTGACCCCTCATAGTCATTAAAGCGGCAGCAACTATGTGATCTTGAATGAGACCACTTAGTGGTGTTCCGTCTTTCGGTACTAACAATTGCTGATTTACACTTGCTATGTTATAGGCTTCTGCTCGCGCTAATTCACTTTGCGGGAAATGAGCATTCATTTCATCTCCATCAAAATCAGCATTATAAGATTTACAGTTAGCATAATGCAATCGCATGGTTTTTTCACCAGTCAAAACTCTTGCTCGATGTGCCATTATACTTGGTTTATGAAGAGTAGGCTGACGATTAAGCAACAACACATCCCCTGATAATAAATGTCTGTTGACAATCCTCACTCTGAAGTCCTTTGATATTCCAACCATATTAGCGATAACTTGACGTTGATTCTTATCATTAGGATTTAAACGGACAGTTTTTCCATCGGCCATAATAACACTTAAAGCTCCTGGATACACTAAAGGACCGTTTAATATCACTTGTTTCATTTCTCGAATATTGAATGAAGTGACTCGCTGTGGATAGGTGAGCTTTAGAGCAAAAACTAGTGGAATTCCAACTTCATCAACCATTATATAAGGATCTGGAAGAATAACAGAACGAGCTGCGAAATTGACACGTTTACCCATCATATGTTTCCTAAAGAGACCTTCTTTCTTTTCTATCGTTTGCTTCACGCCTGGTACTCTTTTTTCGGGAAGTTTGTCAGCTTCGCTATCGTAAAGGCGATTACATAGAAGTTGCAGTCGTTGCCACGAATAATGAAAACGTGTGACTTCACTTATTTTGTCTTCTTTTGAATTTTCGCTCTTTAAATTTTTCATTTGACTATTCACAGTCAGATTTTGCAGCAAAATTTGTTGCAGAAGAGCGGTACGCCCGTTATCAAACTTACGACCATTCATGAAGCGTTGTGGTCTGAATTTGTTTGGCGATACTGCAATAACATCATAGAAAAATATGTCTGTTGGATTTTCATCTTCTGGTAAACAGTTTAAATTACTGAAAATCTGCTTCAAAACTCTCTTCTCATTCGTCCATAATTCACGCAAATGATTTTTAGCATCTAGAGGTGTGAAAAAAGTGTTTCCTTTAGAACTGGAGCTCGCTTCCTTAACTTCGTCATCTAATATTGGTTCAGCATTCTCGGAGTTATCTTTGGGTTCCTTATTCTTCAATATTCTTTTTCTATTTCGAATCACAATCGAAGAGTTGTTTACAATTTCGAAATTAATTCTTTTAGACTGACAATGCACACAATTTTTTAAAATTTTCGCTTTTTTACCAGTCATTAGCTCTTTGAATATCTTATATCGACTTTCAACCATACTTCTGACTTGAAGTTTGGTTGGTGTTTCCAGAATTCCGATCGTTTTGCACTTCTCGTCGATAAATTTATTGAGTTCAATTGAGAGATAGTTAGCGAGCGGAATATCGGGAGCAGTTTCATTTTTAGTAAGAGAATGCGCTAACTCAAAAAGTTCGACATGAAGATAATCTAAACCCAATTCGGTAGCTCTTTGTTGTGCGAGAACCAATTCGAGATCGACAGGTGAAAAAAGCAGGTGATGACATTTTAAACAAGTAACTTTCAACAACTGTTTAAGAAAAAAAACATATTTTGAGTAAAAGCGATCTAATTGAATTTCTTGCTTCACTTTACTTGAAACAGTTGTCGAATGAGAAATGGATTGAAAATAGGCACTGAAAGCGAAATATGACCGTAGTGCCCATTGCAATCGTTGTAATTGCTTCCGCACGTTGAGCAAACATCGTTACGATCGATCGGACCTGAAGGTGAAGAGTGAAAGCATTGAGAACGAAGCGAAAAAGTGAAAGACAAAAAAATGAACACAAACCGAGAGCATTGTCGCAAAGACCCTTCGCGTTGCTGTGTCCCAAAGCGTCGAGCGTTTTCGGATTCGTTATTTCCAAAACACTCATATGTTTGATTTCTTTGCAAGTATAAACCTTAAAAGAAACATTGCTCAATTGAGTTGTGATCGGATCGCTTTTCGCGGACATTTCGTTTTTTAATCGAAAAGAAAAATCATGAAACTGTGTTTTCAAAACGAGTCCGCCGCAAATCGCGTTTCAGACGCGAGTCCACATGGCGAGGGGTCGTCCCACGATCGCAATCATCGAACGATCCTTTTTATTTCAAAGTTTACGAAATTCTGTTTTTGGTGTTTTGCAAAAGTCGATTTTATTTTTAGAACTTTCGGCCATTTTTTTTCGTTGAAAAAAGCGATGAATTCGAATTTAAACGAATTGAAAGAAGAGGGAAACAAGCGTTTCAAAACGGGAGAATACAGCGAAGCGATCGATTTCTATTTGAAAGCGTTGAAAGAAGCGAACGATGCAAGCGAATGTGAATCAAGTGAATGTCGACTCGCGATTTATAAAAATCTTGCGGCCGCTTATTTAAAGTTAAACGATCATTCACAAGCGGCGCAATACGCATCGAAAGCGATCGAACTCAGTCCGTACGATGTGAAAGCATTGTTTCGACGGATGCAAGCGTTCGAACAGTTGAAAATGTATAACGAAGCATTTAAAGACGCGATTTTAATTCAAAAACTTGAGCCGAAAAACAACGCTGTCGTTCCAATTTTGCAACGATTGAATGCCATTTTACAAGAATCTAACAAACAACAAACTAGTCTCGAATACAAAGTCAAAACCATGTTAGAATACTTGAATTCAAACGATTTGAATGAAGAGAAACGATTGCAATCGGCGAATAATATTCTTGTTCTAGCGAAAGAAAAAGTTGGTTGTGATATGATTATCGCGAGAAAAGGAATCAGTTTATTTCGACAACTATTAACTTCTAATCAAAATGGCGAACTCAAGTTAACCATTGTCAGAGTTCTTTGCGAAGTTTGCAAACACAAACCAGAAAACGTTATTGCTGTTATATCTGAAATTAATTCCGATATCTTACTGGATTTACTCACAAAATATTGGAAATGCGTGGAAGAAATGTTAACAGCAGTGCAATATTTAGTTCAAACAATTTTATCTACACTAACTGGATTTAATCCGAAGCAAAATCAAAAGCCAGACGATGCCTTAATGAAAAAATATGAAAAGCAAGTGGATACAATTATGATCGATTTAGTGAAGAAATGTTCTCTTCGAATTTTAGATGGAGAAGTCAGAGATGCAATTTTAGAATTGATCTCTCGTAATGTTGAACGCGAAGCGCTGAATTGGGGGCTGAAATTAGTAAAAAATGATGGTTTACATCATATTCTTGAAGTATCTTCTCAATTGGAAGAAGTTAAATATGAAAGCAGTATGAAAATTACAAGGAATACAAGATACCAAGTTGCTTTAACTTTAGAGCGTGTTTACAGTTGCTTAGATAACGACAAAGCACGCGAAGAGTACGTTAACATAGTGAAAGAATATATTCGCTCTAAACTCATGAGCGGTGACTCCGAGAGTAAAGTAGAAGCCATTGCTACTATAACTGCATTACTTTATGGTCCAATAGACGTTGGAAATCAATGTTTATCTCAAGAAGGAATTGTGGAAATGATGTTGGTCATGGCAGGAGCGGATGAAGATGAAACTCAACAGCGTGTTGCCGCTGAAGCAATAATCGCTGCGGCATCTAAAAAAGACAAATGTACAAGCATTGCATCTTCAGGCTCGAAGATTCTCAAAAAACTTTATCAAAGTAAAAATGAGAGTATCAAAGTTCGAGCGTTGGTAGGTCTTTGTAAAATAGGTTCTGTTGGAGGAACAGATGCATCTTTTCGATTAATCTCTGACTTTTCTATAACTAAGCTAACAGCTGCGTGCAAAAAATACTTATTAAATCCTTCAAAAGATCGAGATCTGAAAAAATGGGCCTGTGAAGGATTAGCTTACCTTTCTCTTGATGCTGATGTGAAGGAAGATATTATAGACGACAAAAGTGCACTTTCAGCCCTGATTGAAATTGCGAAGAGTGGTGATATGTCAATTCTTTACGGTGCGATCACTACTTTTGTGAATTTGACGAACAGCTATGACAAGAAAGAAATATTGCCTGAAATGCTTGAGTTAGCAAAATTTGCTAAACAGCATGTGCCCGAAGAGCATGAAAAAGACAAAGCCGAATATGTTGAGAGACGATGTCGTTCTTTAGCTGAGTTAAAAGTAACTTCAGCGCTGGTTGTTCTATCGAAAACTGAGAGCAAAACCAGTAGAGAAATGATATCAAGAGTTTTTAACGCGATTTGTCAGTACCAAGATCTCAGAGGTGGTGTCGTGCAACAAGGAGGAACTAAAGTACTTTTATCTTTGTCCACAACTAATAACACTGAAAAAGGGAAAATAATCGCAGCTCAAGCGTTAGCACGAATTGGAATAACAATTAATCCAGAAGTGGCCTTTCCTGGTCAGCGATCAGCGGAAGTTGTTCGGCCTTTGATGACATTGCTTCACCACGATTGCACTTCTTTGCAAAATTTTGAAGCGTTGATGGCATTAACAAATTTAGCTCAAGTCAATGAATCGGTACAGAATCAAATATTGAAAGATAAAGGTTATTCAAAAATCGAACACTTCATGTACGAAGAACATGAATTGTTGAGAAGGGCTTCCGTTCAGTGCACTGCCAATTTAATCATGAACGAAACTTTGGTTAATTTATACGAAGGAAATAATGATCGTGTCAAGTTTCTTGTTGTCTTATGCGAAGACGACGATATTGAAACTGCAAAAGCTGCCGCAGGAGCTTTAGCAATGCTTACACACGTTAGTTCAAAAGCTTGCCATAAGATTTTCGACGCTAAAAGATGGTTCGAAATTCTTCTCATGTTAGTTTCTAGTAAAGATGCAGAATTTCAGCATAGAGGTGTTTACATAGTAAACAATCTTATTCAAAATGATCGAACCATCGCTGAAAAAATCGTCGAAACGAATATATTCGAAGTACTGATGGCTATAGTACGTCCCGAAGTGGACGATATTTCACAGCAAGTGAAGCAATTGGCGAAAGCTGCATTATTAAAAGCGCAGGAATACAAATTGATCAAAGCAACAGAAGATTGCAATTTGGGTGACGTCAATGAATCTTAATTGGTTAGGCTTCCTCGTTTTGTTCTAGCTTATTTATTTAAAAGATGAATTTTCTTAATACAAGCATTTCAAAAATTTATACTTTAATGATGACAGTCAAATGCTTCTGTTATTTTTTACTGCTTTACACTAATCAATGTTATATAGTTTAGTTTAAATAAATTTAAATCAATTGACATTTTGAAAAGATGCTTATCTTTGTACATCTAATGGAAATTACGAGCTGAAAGAAGCCATTTAAAGTGATATTATTCTTACAAAGCATTAAAATCACATAATTAAATTTGAATTAATTTAATTTTATCGAATAATTTGAATGAAAAACAAATTAATTTTCACTTTAATTTTAAAAATCGATTAAATAAACTTTTTGGCACAATTATTGATGATGAATAAGTTACAACAATAAGTGACGAACAACTTAAGTGGAAATCGAAGTAGAAGTAAGATGATTTCAAATGAAATCAAATTCTTACTTAATTTGATAAGACGATTTCAAGAGAATTTGTTCAATTGCAATTGAAATTTCACTGATGAAGAAATAAAACCTCCACTTTCGCATCGAAAGCAAAACGAAAAATTAAATAACGCAATGCTTAGCATGAAGCAAAGTCAGACTTGACGAAGCGTGAAAAAACATTAATCAGGTATCTAGCTACGCGAATATGTGATAAGACTTTCAATGAGATTTTTTTTTGTTCAGAATAAAATTTCTAAATAAAAAGTTGTTTGTTCGAGAAGAAATGAACTAAAAATAGAATCATTGCAACATTTACTTTATTTAGAAAGTAACTTTTGGTTTTTTCACATTTTCAAAGAGCTTTCTCACATTTGTTATTTAAAAGTGACATATGGAGCATAAAAAATTCTAAAGTATCTCACCTAAATTACAAAGCTTAAAAAAGGCAAAAGCTCCAAAAAATTGTGAAATATAAACGCGTATGCATTTTAAATACAYTGTGTTCATCGTATCACTCGCTAATCTATTCTTAATGAATTCGTTTTTTGTTTACAAAATTACGAAATAGTAATGAGACAGAGCTTTTATGTGCACTCCCCCTCTTCCACTTACATTTCGTTGATATCCTCGAAGTGCATAAATTTTTTTACGAGAGTCGAAACGAATACATTACGTTAAGAGGTGGAAACGAATATTGACAAATTCACTGCAATCGCATTCTACGAACTTTTTTAGTGCTCATACTCTCGTGATGACGATTGCCACTAACTTATCGTAACAAATAATACGCGAGGAGTGATATGTTTTCATTCTCTACGCGGATTTATGTAAATATTGACTATTTAATATTCTCGGGAAGTTACTCAAAAAAGTAAGCAAAAAATTTTTTAATGTAATTTTTCAAATTACGTTCAACATTTACGCATCACCGTTAGTATAAAAGCGAATTCAATTTATTTGGTGAAAGCATAACGCTGACTAGAGAGATAAAAGTGAGATGTGCATATCATCATAGCTTTAGCATTTAGCTTCACTTTTAATTTCATCGTTGCATTTTATTTAATTTTTTTAATTTTGATTTTTTCCTTTTAAAACTTTCTTTCCTTTTTTAAAATTAACTTTAACAATGAAGTTTCCTAAAAATTTTTTTACTAGTGTAAGTAATAATTTAAGTGAATGATATTATTATAGTTTCATAATATCATATTTTAATATTAACAACACTCAATTCAACTTTAAAATTGTGAATACTTCGTTCTTACACTCTATTCATATGCAGCAAACACAAGAAGTAAGCGAATCAAAGCAGAATGAAGAGAAAACTCGAGAAAACTGGAGCTCCAAATGGGAGTTTTTACTCTCATGCGTTGGACTCTCGGTCGGTATCGGCAATGTTTGGAGATTTCCGTATTTGGCTTACAAAAATGGTGGAGGCGCATTTTTGATTCCTTACTTGATTATGCTGTTTTTGGTCGGCAAACCGATGTATTTGATGGAATTAGTATTCGGACAGTTCGCTTCAACTGGTACGCTGAGCATTTGGAATTGCGTTCCTATTTCAAAAGGCATAGGAGCTGCTATGCTTGGAGCTTGCGTTGTGGTCGCCGTTTACTACAATGTGATCATGTCGTACACCTTATATTTTATCGGTGTAACATTCCAAAAACAACTGCCATGGTCTCGGTGTGACCCGAAATGGGCGAATGGCACAAACTGTTTTGTGAGTGACGAAGATCTCGCGAGCAATTTTACAAATGGAACTCGCGTGAAAGCGAGTGAACTTTTTTGGAGGTAAGAAAAAATAATTTTTACACTTGAATCATTCATCTTTTGTTTCATGAAACAGACGAGAAGTTCTCGGCATAACTGATGGCATTGAAAACCTGGGGGGAATCAAATGGGATCTCGCTTTGTGCTTGTTCATCGCTTGGGTTATTGTGATTTTGTGTGTTATAAAAGGAGTCAAGTCATCGGGAAAAGTTGTCTATTTCGCAGCAACATTTCCCTACATCGTGTTGGTTTCCTTACTTATTGCCGCCTTGACTCAAACTGGTGCCTGGACCGGAATCAAATATTTCATAACGCCCGACTGGAAAGCGCTTCTCAAAATCGAGGTAATTTCTATGGGCAATAAACAAAGCTTGCGGACATTTTTAAAAGAATTTGATGTTTATGATTCAAAAATAATTTAAAAAACTTTTAGCATTCCTTTCATGCTTATTTCACAACTCATTGGAAAGTAAAGATTAATTTAATAACATTTTCAGGTATGGCGCGATGCCGCTAGTCAAATGTTCTTCTCGTTAGCTCTCTCCGGAGGAAGCCTCATTATGTATGGAAGCTACAATAATTTTCGACATAACGTTTACAAAGATGCAATGATCGTAAGCGTATTGGACACGTTAACAAGTATCATCGCTGGTTTGGTCATTTTCTCTGTGCTCGGTACAATGTCTTATGAAACTGGTCTTCCAATGGACAAAGTTGCTCAGGAAGGACCAGGATTGGCGTTTGTTGCGTACCCCGAAGCTCTTCTGCGATTGCCTTGGCCGCATGTGTGGTCCTTCCTCTTCTTTGTAATGTTGTTCCTTCTTGGTCTAGATTCAGAGGTAAATTAAGCCTTTCATTGGAAAATTTTGTTTAACTTATTTCCTTTATTAGTTCGCATTAGTCGAAAATTTTATTACAAGCGTTTCCGACGAATTTCCAATCCTAAAAAAGAATCGCATTTTTGTGACGATAAGTTTCGGAATATTCGGCTTTCTTGTTGGTCTTCCTTGTGTCACACGCGGAGGACAATATGTGATCAATTTAATGGACTACTACGGCGGTGGAATGACATATTTGTTTATCGCCGTGTTCGAGATAATCACACTTTCTTGGATTTACGGGTGCAAAAATTTGCTCATCGATATTCACTTTATGTTAAACAAAAAGCTGAGCTGGTATTGGAAAGTAACGTGGAAATTCACAGCACCGTTGATGCTTATATTTATTTCGATTTACTCGATCTTCAAACACACTTCTCTTCAATACGGCAACTATGATTACCCGACTTGGGCTGACGCAATCGGATGGCTTATTTTGTGCGCGATCATTTTTCAAGTGCCTTTATTCGCTTTGATTGCATTGTTTAAACAGGAAAAGGGAGACACACTTTACGAGGTGAGTTCTAAGCAAACGATTCGTCTTAAAAACGATATTCATCAGTCTTTTTTTAATTTTACTTTAAACAGAAATTGAAAAACGTTTCGAAACCAAATGATAAATGGGGTCCAAGAGACGAGCAAATAAAAGATAGTTGGAGAACTTTTAAACTCAATTATAAATTTAGTCAAAATCAACGAGAACTGCAATCATACGCGTAAAAATGTAAATAAGTAAGAATATATTTTTTGTAAATATTTTTTGAATTATTCAATTTATTATGCATTTCTATTTTGTGATTTTTTATTGAATTATACATTCAAATAAAGTTTTTTTACCAAATTTTTTGATTAATTATTCGTTTTAAAACGCTTTCTTCGAAAATTGAAACTCGACTATAAACGAATTTTATAAAAGTACTTGTGTTAATCGCTTTTAAATTTTAAATTATTTTAAAAAGCATTGAATGATCTTTAAGAGATTTGAATTATAAAACTGAAATTTTATTTGATTAATTGAATAATTTGCTTGTCAATTTTTTTTTGTTGCTAAAATTATATTTTTCCTTGATATTCAGTTTACATTCAGCATTACTTTTCTTATAAATGACTGGGTCGAATGGTTTATAGTTATTTTAAATAAAACATTTTCATCCTTATCCTAAATCCATCCTCATTTTAAATTTAACATCCTTTTTCGCGAAAACCACATTTATCGGAATTTTATTCGCTCGTTTAAACTTTTCGGTACTTTTGTAAATACCAGCTTATACATCAACCACGTATTTTTACCAAAATTACTTAAAAAAGAAAAAAGCTCATCGTTTACTTAACAAATAAATCGTCTGTTATTGCAATTTGTTTTGTTTATTTCAGTTTCTTTTTTATCATCATAAATAACTGAAATATCACAAAATTCGATTTTTACACTTTTCATAAAACTCAATCAAAGAATCTCAAATATCTCTTGCAAATAAATATAAAATTAGTTAAACAAAACATTTATCATAAAGTTGTTCTTGGCATACAACGTTTAATCAAAGAAGATAAGTGAAGCATTAAAGTTTTCACGTGAAGAGAAACAAATGTAGTACCGAAGAGAAAATATTTTGTTTTCACATTTGTGACATAGATAAAACATCTTTTCATTGTTCATAAACTATCATGAAGCTTTAACTCAATTTTTTGTTTCGCAAGAACTTGAAATACATAAAATTTTTCAAATTATGCTTAGGTTTGCGATAGTAAATCATAAGACATTTTACGTGAAGATCGAATAATCAATTCTTCGCAATAATTTTCAATGAATTTGAACGCTGCGTGAAGTCGTGACGATTGTGAGTAAGTGAATTATAAAAAAAAAGATGAACACGTATGATAAACGGTGTGTACTAGTGTGATTGGTATGTGTAAAATCTGCATTCCAAATGAATAAAGCGTGCTGATCAATGTGTGATGCTCATTTGGATTGATTATATTGTAAATTCTATATTATTGTATATTCTTACACGAATATTTTTGCAGATAGCTTTTGAATCCTGCATAAGATGATTAATTAAAATCTAAAACATACCAATGAAATGCGCGTTATTACCATTGTTTAAATCAAAATTTCAGGAAACATAACTTAGAGTTTTTTATTTAATTATTCAAATAAATAATGAAATGAAAAAACAAAAAGCATCACCAAATAATGTGAAGATATTAAAAGTATTAAATTTAAATTTCTAAAAATTAATGAACCAAACTTCTAATCTAAAATTTATGAATAACTTAAATTATTATTTTTAGATATAAGTAGAGTCAAGAGCTAATATGCGCCAAAATGTGATATGATATGTGCTCAAAGTATTTTTTTAAATTCTTCGTTTCAGAACAGTTTTTCGTACATTAGTGACAAAAATGTGCAAAGTACCGAATAAGTTCTAAAGTCACTATTTTGGGCTATATTAAGCTTGGCATTTTTTTGCGCTGTTGTGATTTCTATTCAGTATAGTATAGAATAGAATTGCTAAAACGCAAATGTGGATCGTTAAAAAATATATTTTCCTGTTGATGATTTACTTAATAGTAAATCTTAATTGTAATCTTATTGATAAATGCTGTGATCCGAAAGGAAA
>NCKU01001684.1:0-23697 GCA_003675995.1 Dinothrombium tinctorium
ATTCAAGCAAAAACCTATGGAAATCTCATTTCACTTTTTTTACACCCTTTTTGTCCAAAAACTGTTGTTTTTTAATTCATGATGTCAACTAAGAAATTAAACAAAAATATTTATTCTTAAATGTTTTAAAAGAATCATTCGAATATGAAAAAGCGATCAAAAGTTATAACCTCTTAAAAAGAGGGCAACTTTCTTTCTGAGCAGGTAGTACATATTCAAATAGGCAAAAGATGGTAAAGTTGAGCAATTCAAACGACGAACGAACCTACTATTGAGATATGTTGTTTTAGTTGTATAAAGCGATTTATTTATTATTTGATTAAAGCCAACTATTGAATACAAAAATTAAATATGCCAACAACTCAGACAAAAAATTTCATATTTGCAAAACCAATTAAATCGCTGCAAAATTAATCTTTTTGGTTCGTAGCTTTTAGCTACAACCTAAAATTTAACCCACAAGCAATTATTTATTAAAAATTTAACAAACAACAACTACGTCAGCAGCAATAAAACTAAAAAGTATTCAAATATATATTAAACTATTCAATTTGAAAACCCCAAAAAATATTTTAATTTATCGAAACCATAAAAGCGATCGAAATGCAAACTATACATTGATTTGAAATAGCATTGAAGCATATCAAAAGCGAAGCTCGCCATTCAACATGCAAATATAATTTAATATAATAAATGCTTCAATTTTCAATAATTTCTCGCTAAATTATCTACATTCAAAATGCAATATTAGTTATTTGTAAAATGTAAAATTAATTATTTTTCAAATGTAAAAATTAATTTTTGCTGAAAATGCTTTTCAAATATCAAAACTAAATTTTTACTTTCTTTTCTTTAAAAAGCAAATTAGAGACAAACAAGCAAACGGCAGCGAAGTGAGCGAGCAGGTAGTGAGTGAGTGAGTGAGTGAGTGAGTGAGAGAGAGAGAGAGAGAGAGAGAGAGTAGAAAATTTTTAATGGATTTTAATCTCGTAAACCTTTAAACAAGTATTTCAAATTATGAAAAATTTATTTAAGCACACTTCATTTGTGTAAATGCAAAATTGAACAAGCAAAACAATTAGTTAAATGTGAAGAGCTTGTTATGATCTTTGTGATTTTTTTCTCATTTCTCGTTGCATATAGATTAGAGCAACATTCGTTTCGTGACCAATGATGAATGTGTACGCTCGATGCTACGAATATAAGATTTTCACGAACATTTCGAGTGACATTTATTACTCAATTGTTCACTTTTGCGATTCTTGCAAAAACTTTTTTTGAAGTCTGGACTTTGCATGCTTTGCAAACATTTTCAACTTGCAAAAATTTCTTTCATTTTTGTAATGCGCTTTGTTTCGCTTTTTTCAACCATTTGCTTCTCATCCTTTTGATTCGTTGTACTTATTCGAATAAGTTGTGTCTGTGTAGAAAAAAAAACAATAAAATTCTTTGTAATTTTCATTACTTTTTTGAAAGAGAAGTTTTCAGAACATAATTTAGGCGAAAATTTTTGCGAAACAGTAGCCATAAAAAACGCGAATGTCTACAGTCTATGGCCATCCAAAGATCACTTTGTTTTTATTGCAAAAATGCTCGTTAAAAAACTTTTGTTTCTCAGCTTGAAAATCATTTGAAAAAGAAATAACAACATGAAAGCGAATTCAACACTTGTTTTAACAACTGCTATTCAAATTATTTTCTCAATGAAGTGTTTGCTCCAAAAATGCAATCAACATCGTTTTCTGCCATCCTCTAACACTTTAACACTGTTTGTAAAGAAATAAGAAAGTAATAATATTAATTCCTAATTTCTCAATTGAACTCGTAAAAAAAGTTTCTATCGAAGCATTGTTCTATCGAAAGAAAACTTTAAAAAATGTTTTAATTCAATTTAGATGTTGAGCTTTGAAATTTACAGTCAATTTTTGCAAAAAGCAAGGAAGTTTCGATATATTTCAAACAGCGAAGCTATGCGAACTCATCAATGAAAACATTTTTCTTATATGTTTCTACTCGTTTGCTTAAAGCAATTCAATTTTAAGAAAATTTCTACTTTAAAAAAAGACTAAATACCTCTACTGAAGTCAACAAAAAAAAGTGTAATGCAAGCACTTGCCAAATATCATTAATTGATTATGTTGCTCTGAAAAAATTTTTCTTGCAGATTTAGTTATTTAGACGATAAATCAGTTTCAGAGTTCTTTGAAAAAGACTGTGTCGCTAGACATTGAAATATAATGTTTAAAAGTGAGCAAAAGCTGCAAACCAGTTGAAAATATTAATTAGTTTTCGTTCTGCGAGTTAGGAAAACAAAATCTAACTTAAAAAAATATTCCAATGGTACCATTGCTTAAATTTTTCTCTTGTTTGCGTAGAAAAACTTTAGCCTTTCAACAATCAAAAACATTTTGTATAAGTTCAGTTTGCACATTTTTTATTTGAATAAAGTTTTCTTTATCACTTCAATTTGTTTTCAATTTTCCACTTTTCGATTTTCCGTTTTATTACTAGCGCATCGAAATCGCATGAATCTATTACGAACCAATATTCTAATAAAATGACAGAAACATATAAGAACATCGAAATAAATTTTAGAACATATTTTAAATCAAATATAGTAAAATAAAAATCATTTTTATATTGTCGAATATTTCGTATAAAATAGAATCAATAATAAAAATATAAAAACGCTACCTCGCATCTCTTAGTTTTTAGCTTTAGCACTTTGAAAATGAAATCAAAAATCTCAATAAATATTGCAATTTAAATGCTGGTAAATTTTGGATTGCTTAAACTAGATAGAATAAGCTTTGGTTTTGTATTTGTAGGGAAAACGCAATGGCTATATGTAAAATTTAAGTTTAGTAACAAGTTTATATCAATAGAAAAATTGGTTCAGATTCCCATCCATAGAATTATTTCATTCAAATTCGCTTTCGCTACAAATTTTAGCGCAGAACTTTGCTTCTACTTTTTACCTGACTAAAGAGAAGTTTTAAACTCGAAACTTGCTCATATATAGTCATTCATTGCAAATAGCAAGGAACAGCCTGTAGTGTGAACATGATATTAGCCTCAATGAAATGAAATATGTTGTATGAAATGTATATTAAAGTAGTGAAAAAATCGAATATTTTCGATTTTCGGTGTCCTATTTATCACTAACCTTAAATCAATTTATTATCGATCGTTTTTTGCTTATTCATAGATAATTTTATTAAATAAGAAGCTATCAATTCAAACTCATTTTCTCTCAGTAAGAAATACTTAAGTGAAGTCTTAAAACACATGTGAAAAAATATTTTTCAATTAATATCTTCTCAAGCTTAAAATGTTCGAAAGAAATTTTTTTCATAATATTTTCTCTTTTAATATTTGATTTATAGCAAAAAAAGAATGAATTAAATAGATCAAATTTCGTGTAAAAAGATCCGAAATATACTCTCCTACGCAATGCTCAACAGTCGTCATAATTCTTTTTAAGTTTTTCACATTTAAACAACAAAATCTAAACTTACTCTTTATTCTCGGCTCCAAACAGGCGTATCTTTTAAAGAATAATTTTTTTTGCTAGAATTTTTAAGTTTAATGTTAAATTTATGTTTATGTAAATATTTCATAAAAAAGTCAGAGACAAGTTAAATTTTAAAATTTACTATGTAAGTCATTACATTTTAAAAGTCGTAAAGAAACAAGGCTCACTCTGAGACTGTTTTCAGTCCATAAAAACATTTATAGTGTATGTAATCGTTCAGGTTGATATGGCCTTAAAGGCATTGTAAAATGTAAAGCGTTGAAAATGAAAATGAAAGTTAGAAAAAAGCTACTGAGTCACAATAATTCAAGTTAGTGAGTTAATGTCAAAAAAATTTTCATGTTTCTTAACTTTAAATGTCTGGTTGCTCTCGAGATTTTTTTTTCAAATGAGTCCTGAGCTTTTGAAAACTTCGTTCAGCTTCTAAATACAATTTGCTATAAAATGTAAAAGTTGAATATTGATTAGATGTCTAAACTTTATGGCCTTATGTAAATTTAAATTCACCTTTGTAAAGCGGCGAATAAAAGTTTAGAAATGATTTTTCAAACAAATATTAAACTTAAAAAATATGATTGTTAAAGCAATTTGATGTTTTTCTTTCAATATGAATTTCAAAGAAGTAAAGCAAATTATACTAAACTAAAACTGTGCTTTCAAAATATGAAAAAATAACACAAATTACTTGCAAAATAAATTATCATAAATATTTTTTAAAATATTTTTTTACAATTATATTATTTTAAAATTTGTAGCATTTGTTTTTGGTTGACAAATTATTTAAGAAATAGACGTTAGATTAGGTAAAATGTAACAATTGTAAAATTTAAAAGTTTGTTTTTAAAATTTATCTACAAAAGCCCCCGTTCCAGAGAGCTTTAAAAATTTTTAAAAATTCTGATAATTTAGCAAATTTTTGCAATTATTTGCTTTTAAGAGGTCCAAAACTAAGTAGCTGGAATTTGACGAAATAAGTTTTTTACACATTTTTTGCGCCGATCAACTTAACCACAAATTTTTCATGAATATGGTGAGAGATCACGCTAAAAAATTTATTGAAATGATCACGGAAAAACATTTTTACATTTCGAGCTCAGTTTTATATTTTTCATAATTAAATTTTTTTAAATTTGTGAATCATTCTAACTAAAACTAATGTTGGACTTAAATTTTTTTATAATAAAATTGAAATACATTTATGGTTAAAAATTAAAAGAAAAAATTCATTTCAAAACCATCAAAATACTTTTGAATTAAATGTTTTTTCGCCATCTTAAGTTTCAGTTTACCTGTTTATTGAATGAACACAATCGGCAGTAAAATACAATTTCAAAATTGCTTACCACTCAAACAAATCATAATGAATCAATTGAATTTGTTGAGATGTAAGTTTTGTTTAATGCGATGATTTAAGGAGAAAAAAATTTTTTTCAGTGTTAACTTTTTGAGAACGAGCAAAATCTTTTTTATTCAATCATATTTTAACGCTAAATTTCAACGATTTCGCTGACAATAAAACATATTTAGATAAAACATATTTATGGTGAAACTAACTTTAGACTGTCGATATTTTAAAAAATGAATTTAACTAGTAAAAAATTTTCTTAAAAGATGCAAGCAACAGTATATCAATCGTAAGCAAATGAGTAATTTTCACTTTGTTTGAGAAAAGTTATCGAAATAAAAAACGAAAATTATTTACGTAAGAAAAGAAGTCGAAGCATTATGTCGAGCGTGGAGAATCGACTCATAGAAATAAGTTTTAAAATTTTGCCAAAAAACTTTTTGTGAGAAAAAAAAGTTATTTATTTCAATGGTCCACCAAACAAATTAAACTTGTGTTCTTTGTTTTTTAAGATTCTTTCGTTGATTTCGCAAAATAAAAACACATAAAATGAATGCTTATGAAAGGGTTATGATTTTACGATATTTTCGCTCTTTCTCGCTCGCTCTCTGTCACTCACTCTACGCATTTTCGAGCTTCTCTCTTGTTCATGTTTTAACGCAATGAAATTATTTTAAAACTTAGTTGAAAGAAATGTAAATCATTTTTAGTTTGACGCAAATGAGAGCATTGCACACAAGAATGGGCCTGCTAATATGCAGTTTCGCTCGGTTCTATCGTAACTTACATTTGATCGCGAACTCAGGGAGAGAGAGAGAGAAAGAAAGAAAAAGTTTGAATGCAAAACTTAGCTCGAAGTGTAGAACAAACGCCTCGAAAGTAACGTGCGTACGTATGCGTAAGTGTATTTGTATAGTAGTAAACATTTTTGAAAGAAAAAAATATTTTGAGAACAAAGGCAAATAAAAATTGTTTACAACAGTCTGTCTGCAGAGAGAGTAGAACCAAACACTTTTTTCTCTCTCATTCTCTCTCCCATTCTCTCTCTCCTTTTTATTACTAATGTAATGATTGAAAAGCAACTTTTCGAAAGTTTGTAAGCCTCGAAATTTAAAACTACCCCATTCTTTGACATATTTATTGCGCCATTGTTTAAAACGAAACGAGAGCGAGTTTCTACGCAACCGATACGAGCGTTTGCATTCACTTCGCTTTTATAATATTATCCATCGTTTTATATTTTATATATATTTGCATTTAAATTTGCTCTCTCGTAATCAATTTAAGCCTTAATGCGATACATATTTCTTTGCTTTTTAATTAATGCACAACTCGAAACGACGACACGTATTCATTGCAATCGATAAATTTTATAGCGAAGTTTCCTTAGCTTCACTTCTCTACCGTTTACACTTTTCATTTCATTTAATTCGCTACTTTTTTTAATTCGCAAAACAATAATTGCAAAAACATTTGTTAAATTTATATTTCTATGTGAGCAGAATTCTTTTTTAATATTTAATTGCATAACGAGGCAAAAGCAAAAATGTTTTCGCGTGTTTAAAAGCATTTTAAACGTAGTTAAAAATTATAGAAAACAAAATAATAATAACAAATGAAATTATTAAAAAAATTTTTAATATCGCAAATCACTAAATGTCACAATGCTTTTGTTTTACTTGAAAATAAATTTTCAAAAAGTTTTTTTCTTCTTCTTCTTCAAAGTCCGGCCTCTGAACGAAAGGATTGGAAGCGAAATACGTGTTGGCAGCCAATGGTGTGACTGATTCGGTTTCGATGCTGCGAACAAAGTTTTTCTTAAAAAGCGTTCGCATCTTCGCCAGATATGTTCATTCTTTCTATAGAAAACTTTTTGAAAACTTTGTTTAACACTTTTGCGATTATCCATCTCGAGGTTGATAATAATTTATTTACAAAAACAATTAAACGATAAACTTTGAAAATTTTTTGACTTTTTTGTGTGAGTCTGAATGAAATTCATTCTTCGTTGAGAAACAAGAGGAACAGTTCGGACGAAAGAAAAAACTCTAAAAACTCTGGTAAACTACTCTAGCATCAAAAAGGGTGAGACTCAGTGCGTTCGTTGTCGCCTTCATTCGCTTCAAAACAACCTTAAAGGCCACATTTGTGAATTCAAAGGTTGCAAATGCAACTTGTGTAAGTTGATTAAAGAAAGAAAAATCATAATAGCCAAGCAATTGGAGTAGGTACGAAGAAATTTATTTTAAAAAGCGTTCGTACTTTCGCCAAATGTGAAAACTTTTTGAAAACTTTGTTTAACACTTTTGCGCTTGTCGATTTTGGTGTTGATAGTAATTGATTTAAAAAACGATTAAAACAATAAACTTTGAAATTTTTTTTTGTCTGATTGAAATTGTTTTTTTATGCGAGCGTAAATGAAACCGAATCTTTCTACGTCGAGAAACGAGCAGAAAACTTCGGACGAAAGAAAAATTCCGGTGATCTACGCGGGCATCAGAAAGCGAGAGCCTAAATGCGCTCGTTGTCGCAATCATTCGGTTCAAAGCAAGCTAAGAGGCCACAAATTGATTTGTGAATACAAAGATTGCAAATGCAGCAAGTGTATTTTGGTAAAAGAAAGACAAGTCGTTATGGCAAAGCAAACGCGGCTGAGACGCAATGAAGAGCTTTACAAAAATTATGATTTATCCAAAGAGGACATTGCTTATTGTAATCGAGTGTCCGAGGCGGATTCAGACGAAGGTTTCGAAGGTGAGTTCAACAATCTTTTCTCCAGTTAAACATATTTTTCTGATGTACATAGATTCAAAATTGATTGTTCCCGCTTCTAAAGTGATCGCTGAATTTGAATCGTTGTTTGCGGAATTAAAGCGAAACGAAGAGAAGTTAAAAGGTTTGCTGTTTCTTGATTTCGCCAAGTGTAATTTTAAAGCTGCGATTGTGGATGCGAAATGCGAAAAAGGTAAGAAAGTGACGCGCTTATATTTCTTTCGCTTGCCTCTTGTTTGAGAGAAAAAATTTCTCTAGGCAACAGGAGAAGACAGTCATTTCTGAAGAAAGCAGAGGAGTCAAAGTTAAGTACGTTTACAGTTAATGAAACGCTGATAACTGGTACGCCGAGCGTGCAAGAAAGCGAATTGTATCCGAAAATTTCTTCGTATCCGTATCCAAGTTTCCCATGGTATCCTTTGTCTTATTGGCTACCGCCGAATGTTTATCTCAACGAAGAAGTGAGAAATTACTTTATGTCCACGCTGAATTGTTCGAAATTATCGCACGGCGTTTCGTTTACTGGAATAAATGAGTTGAAGTTTGACAACGCTTCTGTGTCTGAAGAGAAGACAACATCAAGAGGCATTTAGCCCGTGAATCAAATGAGAATACATTTAATTGTACTAACAACTGTTAATTAAATTTAACAGGTTGCCATAGTTTTTTTCTAATTGTTTAGCCAAACACATCACCAAAACTTTAAGCAACACAATTTAAAGTTAATTGAGAAAGATAACCTCCATATTTACATTTAACTTCTCTAATTACTCTCAACTTGCCAAGTTCCAATGAGTAGTGGAGTGAGATATCGAAACATTATCACTTTGTAGTAGCAAATAACTTTGTCAAATGTTCATTACAATATTGTAGTGAAATAATCAGCTTCTCAATAGGCTTTACTCATAATGCTTTTCCAATTAGTTGGGAAGCAAATTTAAAATGCAACGTGAGATAGAATCGAAATGAATATAGAAAGCTGAGAGGGTATCTCGAGTTCTTCGAATGTAATTTTTAAAGTTTCGATTTTCATATAATCACCTGTGGTCGAGAGTGGCTTTTCTTATTGATCAATTAATAGCTTACTTCAAAGATTTAAAATAACATTAGTAAATCTTTTTTAGAGTGGGTGAAGCTAAATTCTAATGTAATTTGCGTTCACTCAATAGCTAACAATATTTTTAATTGTCATTATCAATGCGGGGGCTAATTAAGTAAATCAAATGTGAATACATTCAAAATGTATTCTTGCTTATCACTAATCTTTTACATTATATGCTGAACTTTCTCGGCTAATTATTGTCAAACATGATGTCGTTTTTTTGATCTAATCACTCAACGTGAATATTTAGGTGTGATTTTTGTTGTATTGCTTCTTTAACTAAACTTTAACTATTGAAACTCTAATGAAAGCAATTGTTGCAATTTCTTATTCAGCATGTGTGTGTTTATATTACTCTATCAATTTTTAGAATTGTTAAAAGATTAAAAGACGAATGCGACGTTTTTATCGCAATGAGAATGAAGATGATGAACGAAAAAATGAAATTTCTTTGAATGATATTTGCTTTTACAATATTTATTAATGTTAACAATCGCTTTTCGATATTAAATAAAAAATTGCAAAATCAGATAAGCGAAAAATATAGTTTCAAACAAGATAACATTTTAATCGGTAAATTTGATTCGCTTATTAACAGGTTTGTCTTCGCTTAAATTAAATGACACTCTTTTCTTTTGATCTCCTCTTGGTGTAAATTTTCGCCTCGTTGAGCGCGATGAAAAACTATCTTTCGATGAGGAGAACCTTCCACTTTTTCTCTTAAGAGGGGAGAATTTGAGCGGCGTGTCATCGAATATCGGATTCAATGGAATCGAATTTGGATCCACTTTCTGCGCTCTCATACTTAAAACACCAGTTCCCACACCAGCTGGTCTTCCAGCAAATATTCGTGCAGATGCTGAATTAACTGAATCTTCATATCCTGATGCAAACTAATTAGAATTATCTTTTGACTAATTGCTTACCTAAAAGCACTGCGCTCTTTAAAAACGATGTGGTTGTTTCAAAACTCATCTGCTGTAATGGTGAACTGTTCGCAGTCATGGAAATTCTGTTCATACCTCTGATTGTACCATCACATGTCATATAATCAGTGACCAGTGATAAGTGTCGAGGATCTATTTGAATACCATAAACTGCAAACACATTACGAATTTCTAATTCCATTGCTCTTCGCGCTGCTTCGATGCCAAAGGTTTGAGCGACGGCGTGTAAATCATTGCTTCTTATTCTTTTAAGATCAACAACATCAGAAAACTTAACCATATTCAAAAAGCTGACGCCTTCTGTTGTGATCATTTTGTCGAAAAGTAAACCTTTGTTTGCCGCTTCTGGATCCTTCACAATAAAAGCTTTTTCAATATTTCCAACTTTGTGAATGCATGCATTATTAGCTTCTTGCTCTATAATGCTTCCTAGATCAAGCTTGCTATTTGCTAGGCTGTAGCGAAGCTGAAGCTCACACCATTCTTCAGCATTTACATCAAAATCGTAAGCATAGATACATGGATTGCTGGACAAAACGTCTTTTATTCGAGTAGGTTTTTGTTCAATAAGTTCCTCTCTTCGTTTTGATTTGCTTGATTTCTTCTTTCGAACAAAACTATTCTCATTTGAAACTGATGAATTGAATAATTCATTAACAACAGCAGTGCTTTCATTTGCCACAGGTGAATCTGCTGCTTCGTTTACGGCGCTAATATCTTCTTGATCTCCTTTGCTGACAATGCTTTGGTTATCACCATCTTCATTGTTTTCAACATCTGAATCAGCCTCAATTTCAACTTCCTCAGGATCATCATAACTTAAATCTTGATCACGTTGCATTTTTGTCTTTAAATCGGTCGCATCCACATCTCCATTTTCTCCTTCTTCATCGGAGCTTACTTCTTCTTGTTCAGTATTAGCTTTATTTGAAAAGTCAGCTTCACCCCTAATTTCAGAAATGTCACCTTCCTCATCTTCTGGTACTTTTTTCTTACCGCGGGTGTGCATCGAATCTTCGTATAGAGATTCGTACTTTGCTAAGAAATCCATTTTCACTCTTACCGAATGAATTAACGTGTTGAAAAACTTCTTCTCCATGAAATTTAAAATTCTCGAAGGTGTGACGATCATTTTCTTTTTAAAGCATTTGTAAGGTAAAAATTTGAATCTGATACTATATACACGACAAGAATCATTTTCGTCGATCATAATCGTTTCGGTTATAGTGGTGGATTCGAGAACATCAGAAAGTCTGACAGATGTGAGCTGTAATCGAAGTTTTTCAGCAACTTCGTCCATATCTGCATCTTCATTAAAAACAAGAGGAATATCCATGCTTGGAGTGGCAATATTAGGACTCGCGGTCATCAGAATTTCTCTTAAGCGCGGAATACCCAAAGTTACATTCATTTCACCACGACCAGCGAAATGAAATGTATTAAGTGTCATTTGCGTTGAGGGCTCACCAATCGATTGAGCAGCAAGCAATCCAACAGCTTCACCAGGATCGCAGAGAGATTTCATATATTTTGCATAAATTATCCTTTTAAATTGCTCATTTGATATTAATCCAGATTCACCAACTATGTCCGGATTTGATTGTTGAAAATCATTCATCATTGATTCGAATTTTTCAGAAATCACAGAGAAATTTGAATCTGGTTTAAAAATACTGATCAATGGACCAGGACATGGCAGGTAATAAAAGTTGACTTTGTTACGATCTTTACGATCGAGATCAAACCAACTTTGAATGATTTTTTGGTGATCGTCATAAGTAAAAGGTTTTCCATTCTCTTCACAAATTTTTTTACATTCTTTAACAATGATTTCATAATAATTTTGGAAAGCAGATCCGTAGCGACTTTGGAGTCTATCTTTGCCATTTGTTTCAATCCATTTTTTCATTTTATTTTTACATTTTTTCAAAAGTTCGAATTCGGTATTTTTACACATCAGCTCTAATTCCTGTTCCGTTGGTTTCATGATTTCATTATTTGAGCAAATAATTGGCAAACCTTTGGATTTCAATAGCTGGTTTTTTGTTACATCGAGTCCATCTTCTCCATATAAAAATTGAATTACACTTCCATCACTATCTCGAACAGTCAGATCATAGTTGACGACAAGACTTTCTAAGTGCTTAATTAAACATCGCTGTAAGTAACCGGATCTTGAAGTTTTAACAGCGGTATCGATGAGACCTTCACGCCCTGCCATACAGTGAAAAAAATATTCTTGCGGTCGTATTCCGGTCAAAAATCTTCCAGTAACAAAACCTCCGGCCCTTGGTGACGTATCATAAGCAACAAAAGAAGGAAGAGTTTTGCCACTCATCATAAGTGGAACTCTTTTTCCTTCTAGTTCAATTTGTCCCATAAGACAAGAAATTTGCAAAGCATTAACTGTTCCTCCCTTCGCTCCTGACTTTATCATTAATTGAAGGTTGTTTTCGGGAAAAGGTTTCACAAGACCATCAATACATAATTTACTTATACCATTGTTAATTTCATCTATTTCAGACTTCAAACAATTATCTAACAGCTTCAAACCATAAGGATTTTTACTGGTGTGAGCTTCTCGATATTTTTCTATTAAAATCTCGGTGTCATTATAATCGTTTATATTTAAAGCTTTTGCAGCGGCAACTTTTCCAACTTCTTTTGATTTCTCGATTATTTTCTTCCGCTTTTTGTTCTCAGCGTCCTTTACAAGAATATCATGAATACCCAAAGTCAATCCGGAATTTGTTTGCAAAAATGTAGAGCACAGACGAGCAAAAGCTGTCATTAGATCGGTTGAAACTTGACCTCCATAAAATTCGTAACAACAGTGAATCAAACCATATGGAGTTGCGCCTAAATTTGCTTTGTCCATGATACCACATATAAGTTCACCATTTCTAATAATAACTTCACTTTCACACATTTCATCAGCTTGTAATGGTATTACACCTTCTCGCCACGCTTTTGGAGTTCCTTTGACAAAATCTTTTGGCTTGAGTTTACTTGAAATATTGAAAGTTGGTGCTGGTTTATTTTCAGGTATTAAATTTAAAATCACCGTAGACACAATTTGCTTTCCAGACCAAAGTGGTACAGGTTTAATAATAGCAGGAACTTGTGTTCTCACTTTTTTATTGCGAAAGGAGATAGAAGTAAAAACTAATTTGTGATAATCTTCCCTTGAAAAAAATTGACCCCTCATAGTCATTAAAGCGGCAGCAACTATGTGATCTTGAATGAGACCACTTAGTGGTGTTCCGTCTTTCGGTACTAACAATTGCTGATTTACACTTGCTATGTTATAGGCTTCTGCTCGCGCTAATTCACTTTGCGGGAAATGAGCATTCATTTCATCTCCATCAAAATCAGCATTATAAGATTTACAGTTAGCATAATGCAATCGCATGGTTTTTTCACCAGTCAAAACTCTTGCTCGATGTGCCATTATACTTGGTTTATGAAGAGTAGGCTGACGATTAAGCAACAACACATCCCCTGATAATAAATGTCTGTTGACAATCCTCACTCTGAAGTCCTTTGATATTCCAACCATATTAGCGATAACTTGACGTTGATTCTTATCATTAGGATTTAAACGGACAGTTTTTCCATCGGCCATAATAACACTTAAAGCTCCTGGATACACTAAAGGACCGTTTAATATCACTTGTTTCATTTCTCGAATATTGAATGAAGTGACTCGCTGTGGATAGGTGAGCTTTAGAGCAAAAACTAGTGGAATTCCAACTTCATCAACCATTATATAAGGATCTGGAAGAATAACAGAACGAGCTGCGAAATTGACACGTTTACCCATCATATGTTTCCTAAAGAGACCTTCTTTCTTTTCTATCGTTTGCTTCACGCCTGGTACTCTTTTTTCGGGAAGTTTGTCAGCTTCGCTATCGTAAAGGCGATTACATAGAAGTTGCAGTCGTTGCCACGAATAATGAAAACGTGTGACTTCACTTATTTTGTCTTCTTTTGAATTTTCGCTCTTTAAATTTTTCATTTGACTATTCACAGTCAGATTTTGCAGCAAAATTTGTTGCAGAAGAGCGGTACGCCCGTTATCAAACTTACGACCATTCATGAAGCGTTGTGGTCTGAATTTGTTTGGCGATACTGCAATAACATCATAGAAAAATATGTCTGTTGGATTTTCATCTTCTGGTAAACAGTTTAAATTACTGAAAATCTGCTTCAAAACTCTCTTCTCATTCGTCCATAATTCACGCAAATGATTTTTAGCATCTAGAGGTGTGAAAAAAGTGTTTCCTTTAGAACTGGAGCTCGCTTCCTTAACTTCGTCATCTAATATTGGTTCAGCATTCTCGGAGTTATCTTTGGGTTCCTTATTCTTCAATATTCTTTTTCTATTTCGAATCACAATCGAAGAGTTGTTTACAATTTCGAAATTAATTCTTTTAGACTGACAATGCACACAATTTTTTAAAATTTTCGCTTTTTTACCAGTCATTAGCTCTTTGAATATCTTATATCGACTTTCAACCATACTTCTGACTTGAAGTTTGGTTGGTGTTTCCAGAATTCCGATCGTTTTGCACTTCTCGTCGATAAATTTATTGAGTTCAATTGAGAGATAGTTAGCGAGCGGAATATCGGGAGCAGTTTCATTTTTAGTAAGAGAATGCGCTAACTCAAAAAGTTCGACATGAAGATAATCTAAACCCAATTCGGTAGCTCTTTGTTGTGCGAGAACCAATTCGAGATCGACAGGTGAAAAAAGCAGGTGATGACATTTTAAACAAGTAACTTTCAACAACTGTTTAAGAAAAAAAACATATTTTGAGTAAAAGCGATCTAATTGAATTTCTTGCTTCACTTTACTTGAAACAGTTGTCGAATGAGAAATGGATTGAAAATAGGCACTGAAAGCGAAATATGACCGTAGTGCCCATTGCAATCGTTGTAATTGCTTCCGCACGTTGAGCAAACATCGTTACGATCGATCGGACCTGAAGGTGAAGAGTGAAAGCATTGAGAACGAAGCGAAAAAGTGAAAGACAAAAAAATGAACACAAACCGAGAGCATTGTCGCAAAGACCCTTCGCGTTGCTGTGTCCCAAAGCGTCGAGCGTTTTCGGATTCGTTATTTCCAAAACACTCATATGTTTGATTTCTTTGCAAGTATAAACCTTAAAAGAAACATTGCTCAATTGAGTTGTGATCGGATCGCTTTTCGCGGACATTTCGTTTTTTAATCGAAAAGAAAAATCATGAAACTGTGTTTTCAAAACGAGTCCGCCGCAAATCGCGTTTCAGACGCGAGTCCACATGGCGAGGGGTCGTCCCACGATCGCAATCATCGAACGATCCTTTTTATTTCAAAGTTTACGAAATTCTGTTTTTGGTGTTTTGCAAAAGTCGATTTTATTTTTAGAACTTTCGGCCATTTTTTTTCGTTGAAAAAAGCGATGAATTCGAATTTAAACGAATTGAAAGAAGAGGGAAACAAGCGTTTCAAAACGGGAGAATACAGCGAAGCGATCGATTTCTATTTGAAAGCGTTGAAAGAAGCGAACGATGCAAGCGAATGTGAATCAAGTGAATGTCGACTCGCGATTTATAAAAATCTTGCGGCCGCTTATTTAAAGTTAAACGATCATTCACAAGCGGCGCAATACGCATCGAAAGCGATCGAACTCAGTCCGTACGATGTGAAAGCATTGTTTCGACGGATGCAAGCGTTCGAACAGTTGAAAATGTATAACGAAGCATTTAAAGACGCGATTTTAATTCAAAAACTTGAGCCGAAAAACAACGCTGTCGTTCCAATTTTGCAACGATTGAATGCCATTTTACAAGAATCTAACAAACAACAAACTAGTCTCGAATACAAAGTCAAAACCATGTTAGAATACTTGAATTCAAACGATTTGAATGAAGAGAAACGATTGCAATCGGCGAATAATATTCTTGTTCTAGCGAAAGAAAAAGTTGGTTGTGATATGATTATCGCGAGAAAAGGAATCAGTTTATTTCGACAACTATTAACTTCTAATCAAAATGGCGAACTCAAGTTAACCATTGTCAGAGTTCTTTGCGAAGTTTGCAAACACAAACCAGAAAACGTTATTGCTGTTATATCTGAAATTAATTCCGATATCTTACTGGATTTACTCACAAAATATTGGAAATGCGTGGAAGAAATGTTAACAGCAGTGCAATATTTAGTTCAAACAATTTTATCTACACTAACTGGATTTAATCCGAAGCAAAATCAAAAGCCAGACGATGCCTTAATGAAAAAATATGAAAAGCAAGTGGATACAATTATGATCGATTTAGTGAAGAAATGTTCTCTTCGAATTTTAGATGGAGAAGTCAGAGATGCAATTTTAGAATTGATCTCTCGTAATGTTGAACGCGAAGCGCTGAATTGGGGGCTGAAATTAGTAAAAAATGATGGTTTACATCATATTCTTGAAGTATCTTCTCAATTGGAAGAAGTTAAATATGAAAGCAGTATGAAAATTACAAGGAATACAAGATACCAAGTTGCTTTAACTTTAGAGCGTGTTTACAGTTGCTTAGATAACGACAAAGCACGCGAAGAGTACGTTAACATAGTGAAAGAATATATTCGCTCTAAACTCATGAGCGGTGACTCCGAGAGTAAAGTAGAAGCCATTGCTACTATAACTGCATTACTTTATGGTCCAATAGACGTTGGAAATCAATGTTTATCTCAAGAAGGAATTGTGGAAATGATGTTGGTCATGGCAGGAGCGGATGAAGATGAAACTCAACAGCGTGTTGCCGCTGAAGCAATAATCGCTGCGGCATCTAAAAAAGACAAATGTACAAGCATTGCATCTTCAGGCTCGAAGATTCTCAAAAAACTTTATCAAAGTAAAAATGAGAGTATCAAAGTTCGAGCGTTGGTAGGTCTTTGTAAAATAGGTTCTGTTGGAGGAACAGATGCATCTTTTCGATTAATCTCTGACTTTTCTATAACTAAGCTAACAGCTGCGTGCAAAAAATACTTATTAAATCCTTCAAAAGATCGAGATCTGAAAAAATGGGCCTGTGAAGGATTAGCTTACCTTTCTCTTGATGCTGATGTGAAGGAAGATATTATAGACGACAAAAGTGCACTTTCAGCCCTGATTGAAATTGCGAAGAGTGGTGATATGTCAATTCTTTACGGTGCGATCACTACTTTTGTGAATTTGACGAACAGCTATGACAAGAAAGAAATATTGCCTGAAATGCTTGAGTTAGCAAAATTTGCTAAACAGCATGTGCCCGAAGAGCATGAAAAAGACAAAGCCGAATATGTTGAGAGACGATGTCGTTCTTTAGCTGAGTTAAAAGTAACTTCAGCGCTGGTTGTTCTATCGAAAACTGAGAGCAAAACCAGTAGAGAAATGATATCAAGAGTTTTTAACGCGATTTGTCAGTACCAAGATCTCAGAGGTGGTGTCGTGCAACAAGGAGGAACTAAAGTACTTTTATCTTTGTCCACAACTAATAACACTGAAAAAGGGAAAATAATCGCAGCTCAAGCGTTAGCACGAATTGGAATAACAATTAATCCAGAAGTGGCCTTTCCTGGTCAGCGATCAGCGGAAGTTGTTCGGCCTTTGATGACATTGCTTCACCACGATTGCACTTCTTTGCAAAATTTTGAAGCGTTGATGGCATTAACAAATTTAGCTCAAGTCAATGAATCGGTACAGAATCAAATATTGAAAGATAAAGGTTATTCAAAAATCGAACACTTCATGTACGAAGAACATGAATTGTTGAGAAGGGCTTCCGTTCAGTGCACTGCCAATTTAATCATGAACGAAACTTTGGTTAATTTATACGAAGGAAATAATGATCGTGTCAAGTTTCTTGTTGTCTTATGCGAAGACGACGATATTGAAACTGCAAAAGCTGCCGCAGGAGCTTTAGCAATGCTTACACACGTTAGTTCAAAAGCTTGCCATAAGATTTTCGACGCTAAAAGATGGTTCGAAATTCTTCTCATGTTAGTTTCTAGTAAAGATGCAGAATTTCAGCATAGAGGTGTTTACATAGTAAACAATCTTATTCAAAATGATCGAACCATCGCTGAAAAAATCGTCGAAACGAATATATTCGAAGTACTGATGGCTATAGTACGTCCCGAAGTGGACGATATTTCACAGCAAGTGAAGCAATTGGCGAAAGCTGCATTATTAAAAGCGCAGGAATACAAATTGATCAAAGCAACAGAAGATTGCAATTTGGGTGACGTCAATGAATCTTAATTGGTTAGGCTTCCTCGTTTTGTTCTAGCTTATTTATTTAAAAGATGAATTTTCTTAATACAAGCATTTCAAAAATTTATACTTTAATGATGACAGTCAAATGCTTCTGTTATTTTTTACTGCTTTACACTAATCAATGTTATATAGTTTAGTTTAAATAAATTTAAATCAATTGACATTTTGAAAAGATGCTTATCTTTGTACATCTAATGGAAATTACGAGCTGAAAGAAGCCATTTAAAGTGATATTATTCTTACAAAGCATTAAAATCACATAATTAAATTTGAATTAATTTAATTTTATCGAATAATTTGAATGAAAAACAAATTAATTTTCACTTTAATTTTAAAAATCGATTAAATAAACTTTTTGGCACAATTATTGATGATGAATAAGTTACAACAATAAGTGACGAACAACTTAAGTGGAAATCGAAGTAGAAGTAAGATGATTTCAAATGAAATCAAATTCTTACTTAATTTGATAAGACGATTTCAAGAGAATTTGTTCAATTGCAATTGAAATTTCACTGATGAAGAAATAAAACCTCCACTTTCGCATCGAAAGCAAAACGAAAAATTAAATAACGCAATGCTTAGCATGAAGCAAAGTCAGACTTGACGAAGCGTGAAAAAACATTAATCAGGTATCTAGCTACGCGAATATGTGATAAGACTTTCAATGAGATTTTTTTTTGTTCAGAATAAAATTTCTAAATAAAAAGTTGTTTGTTCGAGAAGAAATGAACTAAAAATAGAATCATTGCAACATTTACTTTATTTAGAAAGTAACTTTTGGTTTTTTCACATTTTCAAAGAGCTTTCTCACATTTGTTATTTAAAAGTGACATATGGAGCATAAAAAATTCTAAAGTATCTCACCTAAATTACAAAGCTTAAAAAAGGCAAAAGCTCCAAAAAATTGTGAAATATAAACGCGTATGCATTTTAAATACAYTGTGTTCATCGTATCACTCGCTAATCTATTCTTAATGAATTCGTTTTTTGTTTACAAAATTACGAAATAGTAATGAGACGGAGCTTTTATGTGCACTCCCCCTCTTCCACTTACATTTCGTTGATATCCTCGAAGTGCATAAATTTTTTTACAAGAGTCGAAACGAATACATTACGTTAAGAGGTGGAAACGAATATTGACAAATTCACTGCAATCGCATTCTACGAACTTTTTTAGTGCTCATACTCTCGTGATGACGATTGCCACTAACTTATCGTAACAAATAATACGCGAGGAGTGATATGTTTTCATTCTCTACGCGGATTTATGTAAATATTGACTATTTAATATTCTCGGGAAGTTACTCAAAAAAGTAAGCAAAAAATTTTTTAATGTAATTTTTCAAATTACGTTCAACATTTACGCATCACCGTTAGTATAAAAGCGAATTCAATTTATTTGGTGAAAGCATAACGCTGACTAGAGAGATAAAAGTGAGATGTGCATATCATCATAGCTTTAGCATTTAGCTTCACTTTTAATTTCATCGTTGCATTTTATTTAATTTTTTTAATTTTGATTTTTTCCTTTTAAAACTTTCTTTCCTTTTTTAAAATTAACTTTAACAATGAAGTTTCCTAAAAATTTTTTTACTAGTGTAAGTAATAATTTAAGTGAATGATATTATTATAGTTTCATAATATCATATTTTAATATTAACAACACTCAATTCAACTTTAAAATTGTGAATACTTCGTTCTTACACTCTATTCATATGCAGCAAACACAAGAAGTAAGCGAATCAAAGCAGAATGAAGAGAAAACTCGAGAAAACTGGAGCTCCAAATGGGAGTTTTTACTCTCATGCGTTGGACTCTCGGTCGGTATCGGCAATGTTTGGAGATTTCCGTATTTGGCTTACAAAAATGGTGGAGGCGCATTTTTGATTCCTTACTTGATTATGCTGTTTTTGGTCGGCAAACCGATGTATTTGATGGAATTAGTATTCGGACAGTTCGCTTCAACTGGTACGCTGAGCATTTGGAATTGCGTTCCTATTTCAAAAGGCATAGGAGCTGCTATGCTTGGAGCTTGCGTTGTGGTCGCCGTTTACTACAATGTGATCATGTCGTACACCTTATATTTTATCGGTGTAACATTCCAAAAACAACTGCCATGGTCTCGGTGTGACCCGAAATGGGCGAATGGCACAAACTGTTTTGTGAGTGACGAAGATCTCGCGAGCAATTTTACAAATGGAACTCGCGTGAAAGCGAGTGAACTTTTTTGGAGGTAAGAAAAAATAATTTTTACACTTGAATCATTCATCTTTTGTTTCATGAAACAGACGAGAAGTTCTCGGCATAACTGATGGCATTGAAAACCTGGGGGGAATCAAATGGGATCTCGCTTTGTGCTTGTTCATCGCTTGGGTTATTGTGATTTTGTGTGTTATAAAAGGAGTCAAGTCATCGGGAAAAGTTGTCTATTTCGCAGCAACATTTCCCTACATCGTGTTGGTTTCCTTACTTATTGCCGCCTTGACTCAAACTGGTGCCTGGACCGGAATCAAATATTTCATAACGCCCGACTGGAAAGCGCTTCTCAAAATCGAGGTAATTTCTATGGGCAATAAACAAAGCTTGCGGACATTTTTAAAAGAATTTGATGTTTATGATTCAAAAATAATTTAAAAAACTTTTAGCATTCCTTTCATGCTTATTTCACAACTCATTGGAAAGTAAAGATTAATTTAATAACATTTTCAGGTATGGCGCGATGCCGCTAGTCAAATGTTCTTCTCGTTAGCTCTCTCCGGAGGAAGCCTCATTATGTATGGAAGCTACAATAATTTTCGACATAACGTTTACAAAGATGCAATGATCGTAAGCGTATTGGACACGTTAACAAGTATCATCGCTGGTTTGGTCATTTTCTCTGTGCTCGGTACAATGTCTTATGAAACTGGTCTTCCAATGGACAAAGTTGCTCAGGAAGGACCAGGATTGGCGTTTGTTGCGTACCCCGAAGCTCTTCTGCGATTGCCTTGGCCGCATGTGTGGTCCTTCCTCTTCTTTGTAATGTTGTTCCTTCTTGGTCTAGATTCAGAGGTAAATTAAGCCTTTCATTGGAAAATTTTGTTTAACTTATTTCCTTTATTAGTTCGCATTAGTCGAAAATTTTATTACAAGCGTTTCCGACGAATTTCCAATCCTAAAAAAGAATCGCATTTTTGTGACGATAAGTTTCGGAATATTCGGCTTTCTTGTTGGTCTTCCTTGTGTCACACGCGGAGGACAATATGTGATCAATTTAATGGACTACTACGGCGGTGGAATGACATATTTGTTTATCGCCGTGTTCGAGATAATCACACTTTCTTGGATTTACGGGTGCAAAAATTTGCTCATCGATATTCACTTTATGTTAAACAAAAAGCTGAGCTGGTATTGGAAAGTAACGTGGAAATTCACAGCACCGTTGATGCTTATATTTATTTCGATTTACTCGATCTTCAAACACACTTCTCTTCAATACGGCAACTATGATTACCCGACTTGGGCTGACGCAATCGGATGGCTTATTTTGTGCGCGATCATTTTTCAAGTGCCTTTATTCGCTTTGATTGCATTGTTTAAACAGGAAAAGGGAGACACACTTTACGAGGTGAGTTCTAAGCAAACGATTCGTCTTAAAAACGATATTCATCAGTCTTTTTTTAATTTTACTTTAAACAGAAATTGAAAAACGTTTCGAAACCAAATGATAAATGGGGTCCAAGAGACGAGCAAATAAAAGATAGTTGGAGAACTTTTAAACTCAATTATAAATTTAGTCAAAATCAACGAGAACTGCAATCATACGCGTAAAAATGTAAATAAGTAAGAATATATTTTTTGTAAATATTTTTTGAATTATTCAATTTATTATGCATTTCTATTTTGTGATTTTTTATTGAATTATACATTCAAATAAAGTTTTTTTACCAAATTTTTTGATTAATTATTCGTTTTAAAACGCTTTCTTCGAAAATTGAAACTCGACTATAAACGAATTTTATAAAAGTACTTGTGTTAATCGCTTTTAAATTTTAAATTATTTTAAAAAGCATTGAATGATCTTTAAGAGATTTGAATTATAAAACTGAAATTTTATTTGATTAATTGAATAATTTGCTTGTCAATTTTTTTTTGTTGCTAAAATTATATTTTTCCTTGATATTCAGTTTACATTCAGCATTACTTTTCTTATAAATGACTGGGTCGAATGGTTTATAGTTATTTTAAATAAAACATTTTCATCCTTATCCTAAATCCATCCTCATTTTAAATTTAACATCCTTTTTCGCGAAAACCACATTTATCGGAATTTTATTCGCTCGTTTAAACTTTTCGGTACTTTTGTAAATACCAGCTTATACATCAACCACGTATTTTTACCAAAATTACTTAAAAAAGAAAAAAGCTCATCGTTTACTTAACAAATAAATCGTCTGTTATTGCAATTTGTTTTGTTTATTTCAGTTTCTTTTTTATCATCATAAATAACTGAAATATCACAAAATTCGATTTTTACACTTTTCATAAAACTCAATCAAAGAATCTCAAATATCTCTTGCAAATAAATATAAAATTAGTTAAACAAAACATTTATCATAAAGTTGTTCTTGGCATACAACGTTTAATCAAAGAAGATAAGTGAAGCATTAAAGTTTTCACGTGAAGAGAAACAAATGTAGTACCGAAGAGAAAATATTTTGTTTTCACATTTGTGACATAGATAAAACATCTTTTCATTGTTCATAAACTATCATGAAGCTTTAACTCAATTTTTTGTTTCGCAAGAACTTGAAATACATAAAATTTTTCAAATTATGCTTAGGTTTGCGATAGTAAATCATAAGACATTTTACGTGAAGATCGAATAATCAATTCTTCGCAATAATTTTCAATGAATTTGAACGCTGCGTGAAGTCGTGACGATTGTGAGTAAGTGAATTATAAAAAAAAAGATGAACACGTATGATAAACGGTGTGTACTAGTGTGATTGGTATGTGTAAAATCTGCATTCCAAATGAATAAAGCGTGCTGATCAATGTGTGATGCTCATTTGGATTGATTATATTGTAAATTCTATATTATTGTATATTCTTACACGAATATTTTTGCAGATAGCTTTTGAATCCTGCATAAGATGATTAATTAAAATCTAAAACATACCAATGAAATGCGCGTTATTACCATTGTTTAAATCAAAATTTCAGGAAACATAACTTAGAGTTTTTTATTTAATTATTCAAATAAATAATGAAATGAAAAAACAAAAAGCATCACCAAATAATGTGAAGATATTAAAAGTATTAAATTTAAATTTCTAAAAATTAATGAACCAAACTTCTAATCTAAAATTTATGAATAACTTAAATTATTATTTTTAGATATAAGTAGAGTCAAGAGCTAATATGCGCCAAAATGTGATATGATATGTGCTCAAAGTATTTTTTTAAATTCTTCGTTTCAGAACAGTTTTTCGTACATTAGTGACAAAAATGTGCAAAGTACCGAATAAGTTCTAAAGTCACTATTTTGGGCTATATTAAGCTTGGCATTTTTTTGCGCTGTTGTGATTTCTATTCAGTATAGTATAGAATAGAATTGCTAAAACGCAAATGTGGATCGTTAAAAAATATATTTTCCTGTTGATGATTTACTTAATAGTAAATCTTAATTGTAATCTTATTGATAAATGCTGTGATCCGAAAGGAAA
>NCKU01001685.1:0-23697 GCA_003675995.1 Dinothrombium tinctorium
ATTTCTACCCTCAAGAACAATTGATATTTGTGAAAATGAAAGATAGAAGCTATTTTTGAGACATCACAACTTTGAATTGCCTCCTTCTCGATTCAGTTCGTGCATATATCTTCCTATTTTATCTAACAATATGCATTTGCATTGTTCGATAAACCCTTTTGTAATAGAAATATTCAATTAAGCGTTACCCAACACGCTTATGTAAGAGAAATCAGCGCGCTGTGTTAGCGTATGAGCAGACATGAGTATCTGTAGCGCGAGAAGACCGGTTCAACAGAAAGAATTTTCTGGACACAAGTGTACACCAAGCGTCATAAAAATCGCAGCATTGTTACGTTTGTATGTAAACAATTCAAAAGTTTTTCGCAATAATTGCATCAAACACGGTCAAATCTTTCTGTTTTGACATCGATGGAACCAAAAAATTTTCTTCGGAATCCAGGAAGAAAAAAAAATGAAGTCTCTGTAATAATATTCTTTACATTGAAATTGTGATTTTTAGCTTCTCCATTAGTCGTGGTTGCGAGATAGTTTAGGTCGAAGATAAGATATTAAAATTAAATATTAAATTCATTGTCAACAAATGACCGAAAGCTCGATAGCGTAGAGCAGAGAGCAGTGCTTTCAATGTAAAGCTTTTACTAATTCTCTCCAATCGATTTTTGCTTTTTCGTTTTGCTTAAATTTTTTACTTTTTGTTTTGATGTTGCTTCTTCAAACAGAAGCAAAAAGTCGAGCATTTATGCATTTTTTATCAACCGTCCGACTATCAACCATTTATCAACCGTCATTTATTTTAATTATTGAAATAATTTTAGGTTTCTGATTACATCACTGGGAGAAATGGGTTAAGGCTAAATGTAAAATTATCTGCAGAAGTATTATGTCCTTCAATAGAATTTCTAGAGGGTTGTACGAATTTAACTTCTTATATCGGAATTTGGATGATACCAAAATGCGACCACGATCTTCAAAACTGTTTGAAGCATTAAATAGAACTTTTAATTAAATTTATTTTAAAAATCAGCCTTGAGCAATTTTAACGCGAAATTTAAACGCTAGTAATATCTTTATTTATAAATTACAGTTTACATTTTGATCATTTCAACAAGCATCTTTTCAGCTATTGAATTGAGTTAACTTTTGCAGTAGCTATTATTTAAAAGATTATTTTGGAAACTTTCTTTTGATGTAAATGTGGATGTTTGGTGTGAAATTCACTTCGTTTTATTTCTAAAATTTTATAGTTTTATTAAGTAGAGTTTTATTTATAAATTGAAATTAAAATCCCTCAAAAAACATCGTTTTATTCATGACATTTTGTTACCTTTTTTGATCAATTGATTTATTTTCATTTCAACTGAAAAATATGTAGGGAAAACTCTTACCATTATCTGTTCGCAAAATTTATTAGAAACAAAAAAGTGTTCGAAGAAAATCAATTTTTGTATCACAATATGATAATCAAGTTATTAAAAAATAAGAATTAACATGATAAATCATTTAGTTGAGAGTATACCACACCCGCCCGTTTCCCGTAAGCTAATGGCTGTCTCAACCCGTTCTGTCTTAAAATTACACTGTCCCATAAACCCGCTGTTCCGTTGATCCTTTCTGATACTCGTTTCATCGAACTAGTTCAGTCAGAATAACTAGAATATAAAAACACTCAGACAAAGGCAGAAAATATGGCTTCATTTTTTATTTCTTCCAAGTTTTTGAGGACACGAATAAAATAGTATCGCTATCTTGTCTGAAACTGTTAACTCAACGGATGCTATGGGTCTTACGACTTTACGGGTTGTAAGAGTTAACGGGCAAAAGGGTAAAGCAATTTTTCCCAAATCCACCCATTTCCCGTACAAAACGGCAAGTATGGGACTGGTTCTTTTTGTCTCCTTCCGTTTCGAGCTCTAGTAACAAATATTTTCAAGCTATCAAATGATTTCTCTAAATTTCTGAATATAATTAACTTATATTATAAGTTACTAGTTTAGTTCTCTGTTTACGCTTTTAAGTTTTAAATTTTAAACTTTATCTCCTGTTAAAAGTAAGTCAGAAATAAAAAAGTGCTCCATTCAGTCTCAGTAAAGCAATAGTAGTAAAGTAACGAAATTTATTTTTTACTCAAAGCGTGAAAATGTTCAAATATGGTTTTTAACTGCCAATTCTGACCTTTTTCAATAATTTATCTCACTTCTGTTATAAGTCGCTTGAATTTGAATGCTTAATTTATTATATTTGAAACCAATTGCCGCAAACAAACTCAAATGATTTCTCGATTTCGGCGCTTTAAAGTGCTCGATGCGCAATCAGACTAAGTTAGTGAACACATTTCACTCGCGCTTCTCTCGCTGCGTTCATTTAAACATCAGACATGCATTTCATTTGCAAATTAATGGCAAATTTGAGAACATGTGTGAAATTTTCTCGACAAAAGTAGCGTAGTAGAATCGCAAGCTTTTGCGGCGCTTTCATTAAAGTTGCCCACGCTTTGAGCATAAATTTAGCGCAACCAGAAAATACATCGCGCGTTTGTAGAAAAAGTTAGCGGAAACCTTTCGCTAACCTTTCAAAATGCGGAAATTTTTTCGATTCAAACGCTATTTTATAGCAGTTTGCGTTTTGTAAATGTTCAGTTTTTTTTATGAATGAAAAACATGAAATACGCAACAAGCAAACATACGCCGAGGCGATCGTTTGCATGAGTTCAAATAAATTTTTATGTTGAAATAAGCGTAAACTTGTGAATATTGCTTATTCAATCGCCAGCCTCGAAACGTGCGTTTGCATTTTCATTGAATTCATGTCTGCGTTTTTCGCCTCGAAACGCAATCGTTCTTTTGATTCGAAAAAAGAAAGTCAAGTTTTAACGAATGCAAACTAAGTTTTTGCTATTCGCAATAAACATTCAATTAGCGACAGAAAAGGCAAAAAGCTTTTGTGTACGAAAATGAACGCGAGAAACGTTTAATGGTGAAACCACACCTGTTGCATTGCATTTAAGGCTATGTGAATTTTTCATGTTTTTTTTTTGCAGCAAAGGAAAACGTTTTTAAACCAGTTTAACCAGAAGAAGAAACGCATTTTGCAATTTGAAACGCGAGAAATTAAATTGAAATTCATCACGGTTTAAATGGCGATTTATTTTCATCTCAATGATGAATCGCTGCGTTCGCGACGCGAGAGAAACGGCGAATCGAAGCGAATTCGTTGAGCAAACTTTTCGCTAATTTCGCAATTTCCAAATTTCGAATCGCTTTTAAAAGAAATCGAGTTAAAGAACTGCGGTCGCAAACGCTCGCCGCGTGTGTGTTTGCGACCGCATTGAGGAGAAACAATAGAAACGAGCTCAGTTTAGCGGAATAGTAATGCGCTCCAAAATGAAAATACCCACACACGAGGTAAATAAAATCTGTTCCTCCCTGAGCAAGGCCCACGACCTGAGCGCAGCGAAATTGACAGCTGTACAAAACATATTTCTCGGATTCGAAGCGATCGCTTTGAACAGAGCGAAACTAATGGGCGCACAGCAGCGGCGTGCGAACGACCACTTATTGCGAATCGTGCGAAGTAAACTTTGTTCGCAACTGTTTCCGCACTCTCCAATCTGCGAATGAATTGTTTAATTGTTTGTAATTGAAGCAAACATTTGACAGCCATTCGAAAGTTGTTTTTGGAGTGCATTTCGCTGAGAGGAAACGTGAGAAACACGTAGCAAAGTTCGGTGATTTTGCAGCGCGCGTTCGCTGCGTTCAATTCGCTGTTTGGATGCAAAGGTAAAAGAAACGCTTTGAGATCTTAGAAAAGGAACAGGTTTCAATTGAATACAGACTCCTCCCTTGCTTTGTGTGGCATATTCTTCACGATTGTGTTCACGAGTGGCAACCGATCGCTGCTTGATTCGCATTTCGGCCGCCGATAGAATCCGGAGATCCGACTTCTTCAGTGATTCGCTTACTTCGATCTCTGAAGTCTCTCGAAATGAGTGTTTCGTCGACAGTTTCCATTCTTTTACTTCTGTGCCTCGACGTGTTTGCAACATCTGCTCGCAACTTCGACGATTTCAGTGAGTGTCCACAGCCACTGCGAAAATGCAGCTGTCGTCCAGTTCAGCTCGTCGAGGACCAAAGTCCGGTATACATCACAAACTGTACAAACACTAATTTCAACAACGCAACAGTATTGAAATACGTGCCAATCGAAACCGAGATACTCATATTCACCGGCAACAACCTGTCTATGCTCCCACCGAATTTGTTTCAGACCGACGTTCACTACGAGAAGCTTCAAATAATCGATTTGTCTAACAACAGCATCGAGTCGGTTCGCGGAAAGACATTTCACAACGTGCGCTCAGTGAGAAAGCTGATCTTAAGTCACAACAAGTTCAAAATACTGGGCGATCACTTTCATCCGCGACTCTTCAGCAACTTCGAAAGCCTTGAAGAGTTGCATTTGCGAGACGCGTTCGGCGATAAGGAGCGAGATGCCGATTTCATGGCCAAATTCGCGATTCTCTTAGCCGAAGCCGAGCTCACGAAACTCAAAGTGCTTCATCTTGAATCAAACTCAATTCAGAGCTTTCCCCACGAGTTTGTGTTCTGCTCGTTGCCGTCGCTGCAAAAGCTGTATTTGGCCAACAATCTTTTGATGGATATCAGGTTGAACTTCACTTGCACACCGAAAATGATGGTTCTTGATGTGAGTGACAATTTTATTCTCACTTTGAACAACGACTCTCTCACTTTCCTCGAAGAAACTTCGCCTATCTTTCATCTCAACTTGACTCGTAACCCATTTAAATGCGATTGTCACTTTGTTGATTTCTTCGAATGGTTAAAAATAACGAAAGTTTGGATTTTCGGACAAAAAACTTTTCACTGCGCTTCCGGCTTTCCTGAAACGAACATTGGCCGGCCTCTGTCTGCGTTTAAATCGACCGACTTTCAATGCTATTCAACGCATGAAAGCGAAATGGACAGCTATGTAACTGCTTCTTATGTGGTGCTCACCTCATTGCTGATTTCGTTAACCATTTTGCTTGCCGTGTTAATCTACACAAATCGCGAATATATCAACAACGCGTGGACGAACTTTAAAACTCAAATTTCGTTGAAACGAGAGTACACGTCTCTGGAGAAGCATAACAAAAGGCAGAAAGCCGACACTCAAGAAGTTGACGAAGTTGCTGTCTGACGGCTGAACTTTGTTTTCCATCTCTTTTTACGCTACAATTAACAATTGCAAATCACATTAATCGTAATTGTAATATGAAACAACTGTATCAGTTTAAACGAGTTAATTCGTTTCAAAGTTATTTTTGTAAACAGCGACCAGAACCATATTTTAAGATTTTTTATTTCGCACGAAATATTCATTTTTACTATTGACGAGTGATTTCTTGAATGATGCTAATCTCGATTAAATTGCGATTATACGCGCTTTGTGATTTCTTATTGCAATCACTTTTGCAAGAAACATTAGAAATTCTAATCTACTTTTAGCTGTTTTGCAAGAGTTCGTAGTCAATGAGAGAGCAAATTGGCAGTCACGAATCACTTGTTCATCAAGAAAGCAATTAGCGAAGAATCTACGCATTTAAATTTGAATGATCGCTGTAGCATTTTATTTTGCGTGTAAACATTATTGCAATAGAATTTAATAATTAGACATTTTACATATTTTCTTATTTTCCATTTTTAAATATAAATCAAAGTCAGCGAAGAATTGATCTACGCTTCACGGACGTAATTTCAATGAATCGAAAAGCATCCTAATTACGTGCTTGAGTTGTTCTCTGACAAGCAAGCGCCACGAAGTTTAACTCACCAATATTGAATCAAATTCAATTTTCAAGAATGAATGAAAAATGAAGTCAATATGGGGAAAAAATCGCTTCCTCAACAGCATCTGAGCAGCAGTGCGAAGTATTTTCGGTAAAAGATAAGAGTGTAAAAATAAATGTAAAATTTAATCGCACTCTTAAGCCGAAAGCTCAATAGCTCGGATGTCAATTGTTGAGCTCTATCTAAATAATTCTCTGAAGTAAGTGGTTCGATTGATATTTTTCCAATTTTGCATTTCAAATATAAATTTTGAGCTCGAATTTCGCTTTCGAATTTTTCAAATAAAAAAATTTCGAATTGAATTAATTGCTCTTAGTTTATTCTACTGAATTTTTGATCAGATTTTTAGTTCGTTGATTTGTGTAAATATATTTTTAACTTGCAAAAGAATCCGGAAACGAAATATTTTTTGGCAATGATTTCATAAGAATTGACATTGAATCGTATTTTGTATAAATTTTTCGCCGTCTATGATGAATAATTTTAAAATTATTTTAGAAAACAATGCAAAATATGTACACTCGTGTCCAAAAAATCTTTCAATTATTTGCTTTGCCACAAAGCATGTTTTAAGTAAAATGAAAGATTTTATTGGACACGAGTGTACATTATCTCGAGCATATCTTTGCTTGCAAAACCTTCACCCGAGTAAAATGCAAATGATTAATGCAATAAAAATTTTATTGAATTTTATTGACGTTTTATTAATTTATGTATATATAAATTAATAATCTAACAGATTATTATGAGGAAACCAAACATTTTGATCGTTGATTGTGAAATGCGAGCTATGAAACAATCGTGAAAACAAAACGAAATCAAACATAAACTTGCCAAAATAAGTTTGATAAGCATAAAAAACGTTCAACAGTTTGCTCATCAAAAGAAGTACGTACACAATTGTTATCATTTTCGACAATTTTGGTTAATGATGCTTATGGGGAAATGTGATTCGGGCAAAATAACTAAACTCGAATGAATCACTTTAGAGAAATTGATAGAGCTCAGCCTTTTACAACTTGTGAGCTATTCAGTTCTCAAAATAAAAGCGAGATTTAATTTTGCATTTATTTTTACTGCCTCTATCTCTGACCGAAAATATCTCGGATGCGGGTGCTATTGAGAAAGAATTTTTTCACTGTGACTTCATTTTTCGTACATTTTTTAAAAATTTAATTTGATCAAAATTAGTAACACTTTGTAATCATCCCTCATCAAAGCAAAAGCAATTTAAGCAATTCATATTTGAGCAGAAAAGATATTAAACACATTGTAAATTTTACAAAATGTCATTTTTTGATTGACAAATTTCTAATTAATACGAAAATTAAGAGGAATGCCAAAATTCATTTAGCCATATAAATCGTTTGTACTCGTGCTTTATAATAATATTCTTTGTTGTTTTTATTCATCTTCATTTGATGATTTTAAAAGCGCATTAATTCATTTGAAGTTTTGACACAATGTATAAATTAAAGAAACATTTTTAAAACACTCGTCCTACTTCCTTCTTTCCCATTAAAGATTTTGACGTTTACTGCTAGAGTTACACTTCTGCCAAGCGTTCTTCTAACGTTTTATTCTCAAAATGATTTAACATCAAATTTTTTACAATCTTTCTAAGAATGTGCTCAAACTTTGAATTCAAATCTATTCATCGTTATTTTTAATTCATATTTTTATGGTTAATTACGATAAGTTCAAAATTAAACTTTTTCCGTTTAAATACAAAAGTCGCTATAATTTTTTGAGAATAAGTTTTAAAGAAAAAGCTCAAAGAATAAGCTTCCGACTCATAAATCGAACAAATAAAAATTATTTTAACTTATAAAACAAGTGCAAAATATCAATTTTAGACGCCCTGTCGAAAAAGGTGTCAGCTTCAAGTTCGGCGAACGTGTGAGCAGAGCATTTGTATTTCGGCTTCCATTGTTTATTGCTAAATGCAACAAATGTTACTGCGAGTCAGACTACTACTTTATTTGGCACCGTTTGATTGTAAAAATTTTGACTACTCGCTTAGCAACAAACACAGATTTAACAGAAAAGTTTGATAAACTGAATTTATTTGTGACTTGAACGTTTACCATAAACAAAAATTTTAAGTGAATAATGGTCACCAATAGATTTCAATTTAAAACAGACTATAATTAAAATTTTTTGAAAAAATTCTGCTTATAAAATTCCAACTTTTTAATCTCTGGTGAAATATTCACTTCTGTATAGATAGTTTTTACAGGAAACAGTAGATGAAAACTCCAATTAACTGTCGAGCGCAGGCAAAATGTCAGAAAAAAAAAACTGTGAGAACACACATATTGGGAATTTTATGCACCATTACTGTACAATATAGTAAAGTACCATTCACTGTATTTGAATTATGAGCAATGTGGTCAGCTAACCCGCAGAATCATTTATTTTGCTTAGCCGTGACAGTGGAAGCCGAAATACAAATTCTTTACTTACGTTTCCGCCAACATTAAAGGTCTTTTTTGAGCGGCAGTGTACTATCGTTTCAAAATAAAATGTTTCGATAATTGAGAGCGATCTTCACTGCAATACCTCACAAAAATTGCGATAAAAAAATTTGATTCAAAAAATGAGATTTGTGAGACTCTTTTTCATTTGTGAGGTATTGCAGTGAAGATCACTTTCGATTATCGAAACATTCTATCTTGAAACGATAGTATTTTACCATAGAAACAAACAAAAGCAAAAATTATGCCGATTTTTGAATTGCATTTGAACGGAGAAATAGTAAGGAACTTAAAGAATATTTTGACCACTAGAGAGCAGACTGAGAAAATTGGGCAGAGTTTGCTACGTTTGCTAGGCTGTGTGCTTGCTCATATGTCGCCTTCTTTTGTCAAAGTTTTCGTTACTCTTTCATTCTTTAGTTCTTTATACATGTTGTCTGTATCAGAATAGATGCTCATTTAAACTTTTTCGGCAAGATTGATAATTTCTCAACAAATTAATAAATGCGAATTTGCATTCTTCGCTCTTTACTGGTAAAAAACTGAAGTTATTATGAAAATTGCAAGTTAGTTAAAATTGAATTTATTACCTCATCAATGTACCTAAGTAAGAATATTGCACAATATGAATATGTCCATAATAATTTAGAGAAGTGGATTTGCATAAAAAATAGTTCATGTCAAAGAATAGTTGTTCTGCTCCAAATAAAATTGATACAAAATTACATTTTTATCGTAATCAATAATTAGATTCAAAAAAATTTATAAGAAATTTTGTTACATTCAATAAATGAAAATTTAATGGCTCGATCGTCTAAAAGACGCATCTGTTGACGTGACTTTATTATTAAATGCTGTCAGTGATCGCCTTTTTGTATGGCTCTTTGATTCATCTAATCTTACAATTGTTCCCTGGTTTAGGAACTCTTCTTTTTGCTGAAGGTTTTCATCTAAATCATAAACACGTGGAGAGTGAATCTCAACAACAGTAACACTGTTAACAACATCTGCATTCGTAGTTTCTATGTTATGCTGCTTATTGTTATAGTTTCCATTTCCAATGCTTTTATCGATAACATGATTGTAAACGCTTAATAAACCATCTGAAGCATCGTTATGTAGATTTGTGTTGAGAGGAACGATTTTATTTATGGGCTTAAAAGGGTTGCCGTTTCGAATAAACGACTGTTTCTTTTCTTCATCATTTTCAATTTCATCGTTTTTCTTGCGAAATTTTTTCCATTTCTTTGCCATTGTCTTTCGCTCTTCATCCAATTGCTTCGCTGTCTCTGAAGTAACACGAACTTTCAGTTGATCCCAGTTGGCTTCTATGTACTTTAATAGCCAATTATATGCATTTTCAATATTTTCGTCTCTTCTTGCTTTATATCCATTATAAAGTGCACAGCACGATTCCTGAAGAAATTTTTTGTTAAAATTAAATTTTAGAAGTGCAATTTGCTAGAAAAATTACAATTTTTGTGGGACATTTAAATTGGTTTACTAAATTTTCCAAATCTAGATCAATGCATAATTGAACCTCATCTACTGCCTCGCTCAAATCTTGCTTGTTGACCAGCCTAGAGGAAATAATTGAAAATGATAAATTTTAACTTTTTTCATTGATAAATAAATACTAATATATAGAGTCAGAGACAGAATGTTTTGCATCTAATCTTGCAATCGACACTGAAATCGCACATTTTAAATGCAAAATTCAGATTAGAGCTAAGGGAAAATATGCAAAATTATTTTATTTACTTTTTCACTTGAATTTGCTATTCATATTTAATATGGTAGAGGACGGACGCGAGCTTCAATAAGCATTTGACACTTTGTAGACATTCGATTTCAGTGTCGATTGCAAGATTAGATGCAAAACATTCTGTCTCTGACTGTACATATAAATATTATAAAAATAACACATACACCCAAAGTCAGAAAAATCGCAGCATTGCTGCGTTTGTATGCAAACAATTTGAGTTTTTCGCAATAATTGCATCATATACGGTAAAACCTTTCCGTTTAGACATCGATTAAACGAAAAAAATATGTCGAAATATAGTGTCGGAATCCAAGAAGAAATTTTTACCGAAAAATGAGGTGTAAGTTATAGATATTTGACTGTAATAATATTCTTTACATTAAAATTGTTTTCAGACAAACAAACTTAAATGCTGCGATTTTTCGGTCGATTAGTGTAAATATTATATACCATATAAATATAATACTATAAATTGTATAATATATATAAATATTATAATTTTTCACTTAATATAAGGTTGCTGTTAGCATTAAATGTTCTACTTATTCAAAATAAAATGTTTCGATTTTTGAAAGTTAGCTTATCTGCAAAGTACTTTAACGAGACACTTAATTATTCGTGTTACTTTGCAGTTCAGCTCACTTTTCGATAATTGAAACATTTTATTTTGAATCAGTAGTACTTATTTTAAAGAATGAATAGCAAATTGGAGAGCTTTTATAAACAATTTAAAACGATTGAAACGAAAGATTGTCGATGAGATGAGAATCAAGAGTCAAATGGCTGTGTTCAAACAGATCAATAATCGCACAGTTATTTTTACATATATTAATACACCGGTTTTTCAGTATTTCTTGCATAATACTTTAATAATACTTTCGCAATACTTTCATAATACTTTATGAAAATTGAAGTTTGTAACTTGATTGAGTGTGCGTATCAGAAAACAATTGTGTGTTTTATTTTTAACGTTCTTTTATTATCTTAAATTGCTAAAAAAGCTATCGATTTTCAATAAAAAACCTAAGAACAAAATTAGTTTTGAGGAACTCGGTTTTTTAAATTTTAATTTGATTGCATGCTTTTAAGCGCCATTTGAAGCTCTTTGTAAGCAGAAAAAAATATTTTTCGCGTTCACAGAAGTAAATTTTAATGACAATTAAAAGTTTGATTCGATGTTCGCCGTAAACATAAACCAAAACAAAATTTTTTATCGAAAAGCTATCATTTTGAATGGCAAAGATTGAATGGTAATTATAAGTTAAATTGAAGCAACTTCGATTCATCAAAAGTATAGCAATTTAGTTAAAGCATCAATTGAAATGTCTCATTGAAAGCGTTCATTCATTCGATGCAACTTATGTATTCGCAAAATGTAGTCATGGAATCAAAACAAAAAGAAAAACAAATCAAATGAATTTTCGTTCCCAAACGCTCCAAGTGGAGTCTTTTTTGCATTTGAATTAAACACAAAAGTATCACTATGCTACTTCCACATTGCCTTTATTACGGTTAACATGCATCCGCAAAAACGAGACTATTTTTCATCGTTTTATCTTGCGTGCATTAAATTTAAATTAACGTCACACAAAGCCTGTTTTTCTTAAATTTTTGTTAATTTTTTTTTGTATTCGGTTTTAAATTTCATTCTTATTGAGAAATAGAGATAAGAAGTAAATAAAACTTTGGCCGATCTATAGGAGAGATTCATTTGGAAAAAGCTTTCGAAAAAATTAGCAATGAATATATAAGCTAAGGAAAATTGAAAACTAAAGATGAGTGCAATAGTTCAGAAAGTTGAGAATGGTTTAAAATTGAAAAAAATTGAACAATTGAGATATTGTGTTAAAAAAAGGCAAAAAAGTGTCTTGTAGCTTTAAGTAAAGAAACACTCAGTGAAACTAATCGTTATCTTGCGAGCATGTCTAAAATTTTCAAAAATCATAGGTTTAGAGTTTCTTATGATCTTAAATTTTGTGTTCTTCAAATCAAAATATATCTTAAGTGATAGATAATTAAAAAATCATCAAACATGATTAGGAAAAAGAATTAAAGGAGTTTTCTTTGAGTTTTACTGAAATATCGCATTTCTTAAAAAAAAAGTGACTCTGGAATTTTATTTTTCAATCGAATTTTTTCTAAATATTTCAAATATTATTCGAAAAAATTAAAATCCATATTATTTAAGTATCGAAATTATTCATCATCATCATCATGCTTTTTACATGCAAGTTTTAACTTCAGGGTGCGATTATTTCGAGAAATATGGTGATTTAGGTTTATAACTCAGTTCTTCTAAATCTTATCTTTTCATTCAAGAGATGCTGATGTCTCTTTGACTAATATATTATTTTAAGAGAATATTTTGCGCAAAAGATTGAGATAGAATAAAATGTTTAGGCCAAAAAGTTCCGCCAAACACAATTTCGCACCTTTTATAAAAATTTTAAACAAAAACTTAAAGCAACTTAAAATTTGGTTAAATCTTAAAATATACACTCAGACGAGCTCTCTACCTCATTTAATTGAAAACATTAAGGTTAATTAGATAGTGTTCATTTGTGATTTGTGTAGTAATTCGGATTCCGTAAGTAACCAATTTTTTTTCATCGGAAGCGGAATCTCGAAAGTGAAATTTTCGATTTTAAACACAAGATAAAAAATAGAGAACAGAAATAACCACAATGACAAAATTTATGTTATGTTATGCTTACTTTTCAAATTTTCAAAAAACTCATCGCATTACAACTTTTGTTATGTGCTCATTATATTTGAAATCATTTATTATCAAAGTGACAAATGATTAGAAGTAGAAGTAATTTGAGAAGAGTTGAAGATGTTTTTGTTTCATTTTTTTCTCTATGAATATTGATTATTCTCTCAGTTAATCGAGAATTGATTGAATTCAATATATAAGCTAACATGTTACAAATGAAAGAAAGAATAATGAAACGAAAGAAAAATGAAAATATGAAATGAAAGAAAGAAACTCTTGAACGCAATGTTAAAAACTATCTCATTACATGCAATTCCGCGTCTACAAGTGAAAATTTTGGAGATAAAACCGAACGAACCACATGAAGTGAACGAAATCGTCGATAAATGAAGAATAAAAGAAGATATAAACATAAGCGCAATTATAATCGTTTGAAAGGAAATATGAACAAATCACAGTGGAAATCAACGTTTCACTAACTGCTGGCTAAAGAGTTAAGTGCGAATTAAACTCACGAATCAGTTAAAGCGAGAGAAACGACGAGGAAAAAGAAAAACTTACACAAGCAAAGGTTTGCCTGCAACTTTCTCGTTTCCCAGCACTTGCTCGAGATTTTCTTTCACTTCTTTTACTCGTTGACAATCGGTTGAGTCAATTACGTAGATAAGTCCGTGAACTAAAGCGAAGTAATTTTTCCAAATCGGTCTTATCTTTTTACTACCTCCTAAATCATAAATTTGCACATCGAACCTACTGTAACTTTTCATGCCGACACTTGAAAATCCAACCGTTGGCACAATGTCGCTCAAAGATTCTGAAATGTACTAAATCAGAGAGGGCACAGTGAATGTTCTAAACCGTACCTCCGACTAAATTCTTCACCGTTGTAGTTTTGCCTGCATTATCCAATCCAATGATCAACAATTTTATTGCTTCTTTGTCTCTAAAAGTGAACACAAAAAAGCTAAATTCGCTTCATTTGGCTTTCGAAAAACTTTTTTCATTCGATTATTAGAAATAAAGGCGAGAGAAAAGTAAACGACAACAAAGAGGATAATGCGAAAGTTTAGTGTAAAGTGCGAAAGACAAATGTGAAAATGTGAAGTGCGATTGCATGCATCAATCGATTGCGAAATTCGCGAATACCTGAGTTTGTGAATCGAGTTCAGAACGGACACTGATTTGAACGAGTCGCAATTAGAAGAAACGATTCCCATTTATTCCATTGTTTACGCACACAGCAAATCGAAGCAAAGGTGCAATTGGATAAATTCTCGATTGTGGATGCATTGAAAGCAATGTTTGCTTCAAAAGTAAAACATTTTCGGAAAGCGAATGCAAAGCGATTGAACAGTGTGCGCCTGCTTTCGATGCGTTTGTTGTATTTATAGTTTCGCTGTCAACGGTTACCTCTGCTTTAAAAGGAAACAAGCGGCATTCATTTTCGCCGCGTTCGTGTGTTCGACTCCCGAGAAGTGAGGAATGAGAAATGGCAGGCAATGGACCGCAAGTGAACGACACGCTTTCGCGACGTGATCACGAAACCGAATGCGAAGAAACGCTGCTCAACGATCACTCATTGGTTTTGAGTGATTTGATCAATGAGTGCTGCTCGCAGGCGAATGCAATCAAGTCTGAGATTTTCAAAGCGATCGAACAGAAGAGTGAAGCCATTGCTGCACAGCCCGATTGTGATTACACCGCTTGCTGCGACCAGACACGGTGCTCTTCGGACGGCGAACGAAAGCAACAACTCGAGAACGCAATCAAAGAGAAAATCACTGATTTGGAGACAAGTTTGCTTTCGTTGAATTTGAGCAACAAACATGGCTCGACATCTGATCTCAAACAAACTGTGCTCGAGTCTGATTCCCCTTTAGATGATGCCGAGTGCAAAGAGAAACCGTACGATAGTGAATCGAACGTCGTGAAAGACGTGTGTGTAGATAACCAAACAAATGGTGAATCTAACCAGTCCCCAAAAAGGTCTGAGAGCAACAAAAAGGCCGCCAAATGCTCGAATACGGGTGCAAAGGCGAGCAAAAAAGTAGCGAAAACTTTGAACTCGAGAAAGGGCGAACAAAAGGAGAAATGTTCCATCGATCACTTAATGAAGAGTCTATCGAACTCGTGTGAGACTGATGGTGAAAAATTAGATGTCCTCTGCAAAAAATACGTTGAATTATGGACCGAAAACAAAACGCTTGAATTGCGGTCAAAGCAGCACGAAAAAATCTGTCTCCAATTGATGAAAGAGAAAGAACAGTTGCAATCGGAACATAATCGCGTCGTTTTGGCAAAGAGTAAATTGGAGAGTTTGTGTCGTGAACTGCAGCGTCACAATAAAGCTGTGAAAGAGGAAACACTGATGAAAATCAAAGAAGAGGAAGAAAAGCATAGAGAGGTGGCAAACAAATTTCAAGGAACACTGAGTGATATAATGACATTGGTGCAAGAAAATCAGCAGAGAAGTGATTTTCTACGAGAAGAGAACAAAGATTTAGCAACGAAAATGAAAGCTTTGATGGAGCATTATGAAAAATGGGAAAAAAATATTGAGAAAATATTGCACCAAAAAGATCTCGAATTGCAAATAATGAGAGGAAAATTAGCGAAATCCAATTACTTGCTTAATGAAGAGAAAGAGCACTTTCTCACCGAAAAGCAAAATCTCGTCGGATTAATAGCTGACTTACAGAAACGATACGCGGATGCATCTGCAAAAGAAATGCAATCAAAAGCAGAACTCTCAATGTACACTTCAAAATATGAAGAGTTTCAAAATGTATTAACGAAAAGTAATGAAATGTTCGTCACTTTCAAAAGAGATATGGAAAAAATGGCGAAACAAATCAAGAAACTTGAAAAAGAAACAATTCAGTGGAAGAATAAATGGGAGAGCTGCAACAGAGCGTTGGGGACATTGTCAGAGGAAGTAAGTATCAATTCAATGCTTGATTTGAATTAGGTTTGAATGATTCTAAATTGAATTACTTTCTTGCTTCCCATAGAAACAAAAACGAGACAACGAATGCGAGGTAGCCTTGCAAAAAATCCAAACGTTGGAAAAATTATGTCGTGCTTTACAAGAAGAACGTTTTCAAATGCAGACAAAGCTCAAAGAACTCGAAAGAAAACAGTCAACAGTTGTTGAGAATGATGTTTCCTCTTAAATGTAATTTCCTATACGAAAGTGCCTTTGACACGGTTTTAGTTCTTGTTAATGATCACAATAAAAATTTGATTCGAAACAATTTTTTTTATTCGATCTAAAAATTTATTTCTCCATAGTTTAGTGAGCCAATTTGGCGGCCAATCGTTTGTCGCGCTCTTCAGCAACCGAGAGACGAACACCTTTGCCTTTGGGTAACGAAATGTACGGTTTCGTCGATTTGCCGATTACAAATATGTAGTTGAGTCTAATGAAAAATGTAATTAAAATAGAGAAAGCAGAGATAACAAGTTATGTTTGAAACTTTGTCTAAATGCAAACATCAGAAAGACTAATCTAAAATCAGTTATTCAATCAGTTATTCTAGGCTTAGTGTCATCATTGTTTGCACCAAGACATGCATGCTTTCGTACCTCGTCGCAAAGCTGTGTCCCTGTGAATCTTTCACATGGACAATGTCGAAACTGCCAGGATGTCGCTCTCGAGATGTGATAACACCCACTCGACCCAAGTTATGGCCGCCTGTAACCATACAGAGATTGCCAGTTTCGAACTTGATGAAATCCAAGATTTTTCCAGTGGCCAGGTCTAATCGAATTGTGTCGTGAGGCTTGATCAACGGATCGGGATATCGAATAGTTCGGCCGTCGTGTGTAACCAAGAATGGAATATTTTTCGGTCCCGTTTGCACTTTTCTCACACGGCACAATTTGTAATTAGCTTCTTCTTGTGTAATCTTATGCAAAATAAAGCGTCCTTTCACATCGTACAACAAACGGAAAAAGTCGCCCGTCTTCTCGATGGTTATTACATCTGAAAATAAAGAGCAAAGATGCATTTATTGCAATTTTGGGTGATGCTTTCAAGAGAATTAAACTTCTCTAAAAAGCGACCTTAAAAAAGCTTTTGATTTTGGCCTCGTTTTGAACAAAAACTTTTACGCAAACAAAAAAGCAATGTCTTCGATGTAAAGGCCTGCTGATAAGATTGATGGAATAACAACGTACCCATGAAACCGGCGGGAAAATTGGTGTCGGTTCTCACTTTGCCGTCCACTTTTATGGTTCGCTGCATAACGATTTTAGTCACTTCGCTGTTGGTCAAAGCGTACTTGAGTCGATTTCGAAGGATAATGACGAGTGGAAGGGACTCGCGCAATTTATGAGGACCGGTGGATGGTCGAGGCGCAAACACACCGCCCAACTTATCCAACATCCATGATTTTGGTGCGTTCAATCGCTTCAAGTGCTTCTTTGGGCCACGAGCCTAGCAGAGAGCAGCGAACGTATACAACATTACTACACGTGTTCAATCAAATCAAACACGGTTCAACCAAATGGCCACACTGCACTCGCTCATCGCTCGCAGTCAATGTAAATTTCGCCAACGAAGGCAATGCAGCTTTTGGTTGAAACGGGCTCAAATAAGAAATATGAGAATGGAAGCGAAGTGAAAGTAAAACGAGAAAAAGAGAGAGAAAAGGAACGAAACGTACCATTTTCGGCGACTTCAATCCGGAAAAGGATTCACAAGTTGTCAGCCGTTTGATGGCTCGATTAACGGCGGCGCGTAGTGTTGCGCTCAGCGGTGCGCGCCGCGAAAAAATTGTGTCGCTAGTTTCGAATTGCTTTCAAGTCGAAATCAATAAATCGCCGCGTTTAAAACGCTTTCACGCGAAGTGAACTCACTTTTCAATTGTGGGACGCACTTAAAAACGCTTGCTGTCGATTCATTGTTTGGAAGCAAGTTTTTTTAGTTTTTTTCTCGCAAAAGTGTAGCGAGAAAAGAACGACAAAAAAGTTTTCAAAGCGCGAGAGTGGAAAAATATAAAGCGAGTGTTTCATAGTTTGTCCAATTGATGTTTAAATGGCACACTCAAAGCTGCTCTTCCTAATTTACGCTCAAAAATTAGAGACGAAATCTAATCACAAAGCCTTATATCGCTTTTATAATCTAATCACGAAATCGCTTTTATATTCATTTTGATCATTTATTGATACATGTGCAGACATTCGCTTTGCGCAAAAAAATAAAAAATTTCAATGTAAAACAACTGTGACCACAATATTTGTTAAAAAGAAAAGTTAATTGCTGTTCTTTAAAAAACTTTCATTTGTTGCAAACTGCACACAATTTCTGAATGACCATGTTTGAGAAATGATTTAACTCTTTTGCTTTGAATTTATATGTAATTAAATGTTCTTTAAATAAAACGCAAAAGTATTCAATTAGTCCTCAATTGGGAAATAAGGGTAGATTTCATCTTTTTTGAAATTAAATTCGTTTTAAAATCCAATGGTTTTTCAACATTAGTTTTTCTGTGGAATGGACAAATTTTTCAGAAAACATCTCACTATTTTAACTGATTTTTGTATTGAAGAATATTTTCGAAAGAAAATTCGAACAATGGTGGAGTGGAAGCAAGCATTTGATTTTTGAGGGAATTCATTTTGAAATGATCGCGCTGCGCGGCTGATTTTTCAAAAAATTAAATCTTGTTACACTGAAAGACTTTGCATTTTGGCATCAAATTTTAATTAATCAGATATGTACAAGGTACAATAATCCAAAAGTTATACTCAAAAATAAACGCTCAATATGGAAATAGACACTCTACAGGGTGTGTGAATTAAAACGCAACACATAAAAGGTAAAATAATTTTTCATCGCAACACAACCACACATAAAATAAACAAGTCGGTTGATGCATTCCAAAATTACGGCGTTTTCAGCAAACATGCCTCTTCAACCGAACGACGTGTTTTTGATGAATGAATTCATTGAATTAAAAATCTTTACAAAAGCAATTATTTAATTTAGACAAATTTATAAAAGGGAGGACATGCGAACAAAAGTTCTATATCAAATTGCGGAAAAAATTTCAAAAATTACTTTGTCCGAGACTTACCACATGAGCGAGAAAATTTCAGATTGCCTCAAAATCAGTGGTTTAGATCCGGGAAAGTTTTATGAGATCACAGGGAAAGTTACAACTGAAAAGATTTTTAGCTTAAAAATTAAAAAGCGGGATTATATGACAAATGGCAAAAGCATCCGGCTTAAAGACATCGGATTTACTAGTCGTTTTGTCTTATTGAGCCCGAATATTCTCAACGTGTCAATATTTATAAATGAAACGAGTCATTTTTTGATTGACAATAGAATTTTGGAATATTTTTTTACAGAAGAAGCACGGATAAAACGCGGATAAAAAACCGGCAAAAAACGCTTGGGGATTCAATGATGAAAGAGAGTTAGTACAAATTTTTACATTCAAACAATTAGAAATGGTGTATTTCTACTTTTTAGTGTGTTATCGGACTGATTTTCTTCAAGTACACCGTAACCGTTGATGAATATTTTTATAACAAACAGCGATTTCTTTGAAAAAACCTCCATTGGTAAGAAAAAATTATTTTTTCAACAAAATGGTGCTTTTCTCCTTATGTTTAAACTTATGAATCAGTTTTCATTTAAGAACTTTGGCGAATAAATAATTTACAAAGGATTTTTGCTCAATTTGACTTTCGGATATGGAAAGATTGTGATCATTTGAGATTTAAAAATTACTACCAACCATATAATCAGTAGTATTTTGCGGAAGAACTCGATAATGTCATAAAACTGCTTTTACGAGTAATTCGGTGAATTGAGAATGGTAGCGGTGATTTCGAGAAATTCGGTGTCAAAATGCGTTGCGAAAACCGAACTACAATTTAATTGCAAGATCAAAATTGGGCAATTTCAAATATTCAATTTATTCAATTAAACATGTGTTGCAGTTTAATTCACACACTCTGTACATGTAAAAAGTGTTTGCTCATAGTTTAGGTGGGAATTTCTAAAACCTTCGCTTGTATGTCTTACAAAAATGTTGTATCACTTCATCATCGTAGCGTTCGAGGACTTAATCAGAAACTGATTGAAAATTTTTTGATAATTATCTCTCATGTTTTGCGAAAACAAAGCGACACATTTTATTTTATCATAAAAAGAGAAGAACAGCCAAATATGATTGTTCTTTCTAGTTCACGGTAGCGTGAAACAGTTTCGTTTCATGATAAAAACGTGAACATGACAAATGCAATATCACGATTTTCAGGGTTGTGCTAATTTTAAAGAAAATTTATGAAAGTCGCATTACTTAAAAATGTGTTTTTTCACTGTTAAGCCCTGAAAAACTTCAAATCTGTGAAAATTTGAAAATCGTGAGTGTTTTGTCAAAACACAACCGTGAATGTTACGTGACCGTGACTGAAGTTCGTCATATGCACACCTCTAGTTCTTCCTTTAGAATGTCAATATCTTCGTCTTAAAACATGAGTTTAGTATAAGATGTGTCAAATATTTAGACTCAAAGTTTTAGAAATAGTGGTTGAGTCATTGAATAGAGAGACTTCTTGAAAATGAAAAATAAAAGAAATCGCCGTTTAATTATGTTTTAGACCCAAGTAATTTTAATCTTAACAGTTTTGAAAATTTTATTAGCGCACCAAGTTTTTATCGCTTTCAATGAGAAATGATATTATATGCAAAGCGACTTTGCCTTACTCTCATTTTTAAATAATTGAACTTACGTTTGTTTTTTCGACTTTAAACTATCAACTGTGCACAAAAATCTCAATTTTCGTATTTTCAATTTGGAAAAAACAAAATTATCTTAGCACTAATTAGCGAAAATGTATCAATTTACTTTTCTATAATCTATAAAAAAAACAAAATTCATTTTTTTTTGTTTGATCAAGTATTCGATTTTGTCAAGTATACAAATTTGCTTTATTTCATTTCATTTACATACTAAACAAGAAAAACCGGAACGCAAACTTCGCAGCAGGAGGAGCATTTTCACAAAGTTTATACGGATGGGGAAAAGATGCGAAATATTTTAGATTTAAAATATTTTAAAGATGCAAGTTTTGATTTTTATTATTTTGTGATTGAAATGATTAACATTGATTGATAATAAACTTTTATAATTTTCATCAAAAATATTAATAAATAAAAAACCAACCAAGAAACTCAATCATGTCGAAAGACATTTTTGAGAGATTTTTCGCAATTTTTGGAGATTAATCATCGTATGAAAAAACTAAATGTAACATAAAAATTTTTTTATTAAACTATATTATCTCTAAAATAAGATCAAAATAGTCACTAAAAATCGTTTTTCGAATTTTTTAAAAATTTTTCAGCAAGTGAAATTTCGTAAATTTTCATTATTTTTCGACTTGTAGAAAACCTGAAAATTAAAATATTTTGCTTGAAAGATTTTCTTATAAAATCTTTTGTTTTGATTTTATTAGACAACTCGGAATGTTTAATAATATATCTTAAATTTAACATAATTTGAAATATTTCTAGAATTATTAAATAAAATTGCTAAAAAATCTCTCAAAAAGTTTTTCGATATGAGTCAGGTTCTTGGTTGGTAACTTTTTATTTATGAATATTTTTTGCTGAAAATTATAAAAATCAAAACTTGCATATAAAATATTTCAAATCTAAAATTTTACGCATTTTTCTCCACCCTCTGATGAACTTTTTTGGTGTTAAAAGCAAAACAATAAAGATTTTAAAGCAAAATAGTTTTGAAGATATAAATAATTTTTAAAATTTTATCTTTTAAGTTAAATTTTTATCTTGTTTTGAAATCGTAAAAGTTATTTCTCTTTAGAGAATTTGCTTCTTTCGTGTAGGCGATGTGGACGAAAATTTTTTTTCACAAGTTGAAAATTCAAATTTAAAATCAAATTTTCAATAGGATTAGCATGTAGTATATTGAAAAAATAGCTTATACAAAAAACGAAAACAAATAAATAAAATTTGAAGAGGGTTTTTAATAATACTTCAATCTCAATATAGTTTCGAAATTTTATAATTCGATCAAAATTCTTCTAAGAGACGTTGGGAGACATATCAGCATAACATATTTTGCAAAATAAATGAAAAGAATATTACGCAAGCCATTAAGATAAGAGGTGCATAGGAAAATGCGTTCCACTGCTTATAAATTACTTTAAAACCAGCGAGATAAATAAATGAAAAGTTTTCCTTTTTGACACCGCCGTTAAAAACTGGAAGCTAATGTCTTATGTTTGTTTGAGAGTCTGTAACATTCATAACACGAATTCTATCGAATAGATTTTCATGAACACAGATTAATAGCAAGCCAAATGGAATAATAAGCTTATTTCCATGCTTATAGATCGTCAGAGCATTGAATTAAAAGACCAAAATGATTTAAGATTGAAATTTTTTGTGTAAACTATGTTTTTCTCATAATTGAAAAGTTGAAAGAGAAAGTCTAAAGAGTAAATGTTTTTAATTTCGCCTATTCAAAAATTTAAGGGTTCGCGATTTTATTTGTTTATATATTTTTAATTTGATATGTAAATATACTAGATAATTTATATATAAATAGCTTGATAATTTTCATTCAATTTTTAATTGAAAGTTTATACCGCCCTTTATCGCAATCAGTCCTTGAGTTCAGTCAGTGAGTTCAACTGGAGATTTTTTACATTAATTAATTTATGTTGATTAAACTACTTTGTGATTAATTAAACTTTATCATTAATTGGCGTTGAAAATCTAAAAATTTAGTCAAATTTTTTTATGATTAACAATATTTGATTATTTCAAAATGTACTTAATTGAAAATTTCAATGAGTTACCTAAATTTTGTATATAGTATTGAATTTCTTGATTATTTTCGTTTAGAAATCTCAAAAAAGGATAATTAAAATTTAATTCAGGAGCAATAAAAATCCCATGTGCATCATCTTGTGAAATTTTTAAAGAATCTCTAGGAGGTAATTATTGTATCAGTTGTTTATATTTAACAATCGCTCAAAAATTTTTACGCTTCATTTTACAAATTTAACATTAATTTAAATTAATTTAAACATTACTTCTCGTTTTCATTTTTGAATTCTATATTAAAACATTTCTTTTTTAATCTGTTTAGTTTGAAGCTCAAAAATTTCAAAAGATGTTAAATCTTTGATTTAACTTGCCGAGTGAGCTCAGATATAATTTTGTTAAAATTAGCTATAAAGTTAAACCGAAAGCTCTATAAAAAAAAATTGAAAATCTGAAGAGTAAGGTGTGCAACAGTTTGAATAATGTCAGCATGCCTCATTTTTAACCGAAAACAAATATTTTCCATAATTTTACTAGATGCAAGATATTATTATTTTAAATTTTTTGCTCGTATAAAGAAAATGTTAGCAAAGTTTCAAATTGAGCATTAAATTTTGAATTACTTCTTATAAAGCTCACTAAAGTCGGTTTTAGTATGAACGCATCGTGTTGTTCTGAATCACTTTCTATAAATATGTTCATAATTCTCAAAAGTTTAAAGTGCCTCTTTGCTTTTTGTGAAAAAACTTTTCTCATTTCTGCTTATTTTTCATTTTTCTTCAAAGTACCACTCAATTTATTGGCAATAAAAATTAAAAATGTGATATCAAGCCAAAACTATTAAATGTGTGGTATAATCAATCAAAATCTTGCTCTTTTAAGCTGACTCTTTCTGTTGGAAAAGGCAGATCTTCAGTCTGTGGTGATCATTAAAGAATTAATTAGTATCGAAGTCACATAACAAATGCTGACGAATACTGTAGACTATGCATAATCTACATCTCAGTTCGGTTTTGACTCTTCGAGCTCCTTATCACCCAATCACAAATCATTTTTGAATTCCTGGTTCTAAATTC